>PVJH01014900.1:13692-55469 GCA_004026705.1 Nesogale talazaci | reverse complement strand
TTCTCACTATTGGGCTATTCCAGGCAAAGGTAAAAACCCAAACTGCCATAAATAGGAAAAAGCAGGTCAAATCCAATCATTTAGAAATGAGAACATATGATGTATCTGCCTCTCCTCAAGACACCCGGTCAGCACGGATCACCAATGGCGTCTCCCACACTTCCACCTGTTCTGGCACACGTCACGCCCCCAGCCTCTGCCTGTGCTGCTGTTGGGTGCCACAGCAACCCGGGTGCAGTAGATGGAGAAATGTCAGGTTCTGTGCCGCCCTCACCACCAGACTGAGCCCATGGTGGCAGTCCCTGGGGCACTCTCTCTCATTAAGGGTTTCTTTTTCACCACCCCGCTACCTTACCAAGCACAATGCCCTTCCCCAAGGATCTCCTCTTACCAAATTCCTACTATACATCCTATTATATGTGTATAATTATAATCCATAATCATGAAACCTAATCACATACCAAAGCCTATATATACATAATATGTATCCCTCACAAACGATAATCATCTCCTTCCTGGTCCTGGCCAGTGTGCTCCACTCTAGCCCCAGCACCAGGCCCCTTGCTTTGGGATCTCTGTTCCTGCACTGTAGCAGGCTCAGGCAGCCACTGGAATAAGAAGACTCCACTGATTCTGGGATTTTTGTGTGTGTGTGTGTGTGTGTGTGTGTGTGTGTGTGTGGCATCACTGCTCTGGTGGGAATAAGAAGCCCAGCCTTGCTCCTGAAGAGCTGCTGCTGGATTTGAACTATCAACCCTTTGGGCTACAATCCCACGCACAACCACTTCACCACTAGGGCTCAGCCCAAGGGGACTCCACTGAACGCTCACCTTCCCAAGCCGGCAGACTCTGGCCACCCTCGTCTGCTCTGCCTTTTGCATTTTTTCAAAGTACCCGTCACCCAATGAATGACAAAACTGACCTAATCTGACTATCGTTCATCAGCCATCCCCTCTCACTCGGACACAAGCTCATTTAAGGCAGGGGTCTTGTTCATGCCCAAGAACCAGGCATCACCCCCAGCACAGAGCAGGCATCCAAGTGTCTGTGAAGTGAATGCATGAGGAGAACCTCATTTCTATCTCGTGTTCTTCCTGGCTGCCCCTTCTGTCCACGCTTACTGACCTCGCTCAGTCCTTGTACCTTGCCTTATCTTTTCCACAACTTGCCAGCTTTCTGCTCCCTTAAAGATTTACAGCCTCAGAAACGCAGAGGGGCACTTCTACTCTGTCCTATTGGGACACTAGGAGTCAGAACTGACGCAATGGCACGGAGCTCCTCTCTGGCACACTGATACTTACATACGTGTCCAAATGACTTGACGGAAGAGCCCCTCAAACCTATAATTTCTCTGTGTTGACTTCTTTTATACTCTACAGAATTAAAATATTACAACATAACTAAATTTTAGTGAGCATATTCTAGCTTGAGAAACCACCATAGGATAAAATAATCACCTTTAAATGAAAATGAAAACAAAACATCAGGGATCTGCAACAAATCAGCAAAGTATCCAGGGCCCTCACTTACAAATGCTTTTCAGTGAGAATCACCTTGACAACAGTGGGGTTTGAAGTTATTAAAAGAAAACTAACAAATACATAAAAAATGCCACGAAGAACAATTTATTTAGTAGACATATTGAGTATCTACTTAATTAAAATAGTTAAAAAGCCATTTTGCAGTTAATGCCAATGCTGGCTAAGAAGTCTTAAAACGCAACATACACTGCAAATGGCTCTCTAATTGGATAATTTACAATATACATGGAGGGTCATACGATGCCCCTCTTCTTCGGTTTCGTAATTTCACATTTAGAAATTTCCGCTAATGGTCCTGAAACCAAGAGGCCAAAGAGCCACAGCAAGAGGGTGTGTGCAGCAGTGATGCTCGTGACCACCACACCGGAAAACTGCCCCCAGCAGAGCGCAGCAAGAGACAGCTCCATGGAGGCCCCATGGCATTTCCTCTACATGCAACAGCTGGGCCAGGGAACCCACTCCTAAAGCCCTGACCCTACGCTCTGCATTTCCCAGCTATCAGTGGTCAGCTCAGCCAACATGCAAATGTCTGACGTGTACTCACAACCTGACTAACGGTTCTCAGTGGTGCGCTGGTTCACACTCTTGGTCCCTGACCAAAAGGTCAGAGATTCGAACCCACCAGCTGCTCCATAGGAGAAAGAGAAGACATCCTGCTTCCAGAAAGACCACTGCCTTTGAACCCTTTGGGGCTGTTCTACTCTGTCCCAGAAAGTCAAGATGAGTCAGAATCGACTCAATGGCAGTGATTTTCAGTGACTAAAGGAACGCTGGTCAGAGGGTTACGGGACTGAGTGACCGAAAGCTGGTGGACAAAGCAAGGCAGCCCCTGCAATAAAGACCATAACCTTGGACCCCCGAGGCGGGTGTGCTAGAACCTGTGAGGCTACCTTGAGCAGGCGCCAGCCCACAGACAGCATAGGTATGGCTAACAGAGACAGGAACATAAAAAAAGATGAGCATTCCATTTAAGCTTATGAACTTCTTTTTTAAAAAAGTTACTCATGGGGCTGAGCCCCGGTGGCGTAGTGGTTGTGCGCGGGACTGCGGCCCACTTGGATGGAGGTTCAATTCCAGCTCCACAGAGCAAAGGCTGGGCCTCCTACTCCCACCACCTGAGGGCAGTGATGCCCCCCCCCACCAAAAAAAAAGTTATTCATTCAGTAGTCTATAAAATCTGGCAACCACAAGCTGATAAACTGACACCCATTTTTCAGGGTGTTTTCTTCCTGATAAAAGAAAAAGATTCCAAAGATTCCATTAGGAGGTTTTTTCAGATTAACTAACACCAGAATACTTGAATTCTTTTTTAAAGACCAATACAAATAAAGGTGTGATTACTGTAGGGGACTGGGACGCAAAAAAAAAAAAAAAAAGATATAACAGTCAAATGCCAAATTTTTATTTCTGCATGTGTCAGCTATACCTAAAAAGATTTCCCATACAGATTAGTACTTATAATGAGATAAATTAAAACCATGGATGTAGATAGGACATGGAGCTAGATACTGCAAAGATGAAAGAGGCTTGTAACTCGATAAGGAGATTACAGGGAGAATTTCACTAGCATTAAAGCAAAGCCAACACTGTACATTCAAAGTGCTATCACGGCAAAGAGGCTGTAAATGGGCTGAAAAACAAGTCCTAGTGTATCCAGTCGGCATGGGAAATTTTGCTATTTCCAAAACTTCCTCTTTGACTCTTGTTGATATCATGCAATACTTTTGTGCCAAAGAGGGTTTTTTTTATTATTATTAAAAGTGACCATAAAGCACAGACAGATAGTTTTGCTTTCAAGAAGCTAAGCCAGGAGGCTGGGGGTCACCCACGCAGTAAGTGTGGGTAGGAGTCAGTGGAGTTAGACGGCTATAGAGGTCGAATCTCAGGTCTCCCGAGGCCCAGTTGGGTAAGGAGCCGGCTATTGTCTTTTGCTCAGCTTTGTTTCTTCATCAGAAAAACAAGTATAATATGCCCCTTCATACAGGTGGCAATAATTCAGTAACACTTGTCTGTAGAACTCTTACCAAGGATCCAGTGCATTCATTCAGTAAAGATTTCTATAAAAGAATATTTATCCTTAGTACTGCAGAAAGCGTCAGTATTACAAGGCGGAAGCAGACGGTGCAGAAAAGCCCTGGAGATCACCCTCTCAATGGGGTGGGAGCCGCTGGTCGACGAGTGGCATCTCATGCACGTCAGAGCATTCTACATCAGAAACAGCAGGAGTGTTGACCGCGACCTTCTGAGCCTGGTGTGTGGGGGGTCTCCTCTGCAAGGGAGACCTTGCTCCCTTGCCCCAGGAGCAACTCCATGGGTGGCTAGCACCCCTCCGCAGGGTAAATGAGGAAGCAGAGGCTGCAAGAGGCACCCCTGCCCGCCACCCAAGACTCCATCACAGCAAGGACTAAAGGCATAAACACTCAAATAGGACTAAAGGCATAAACACTCAAATACTACACGATTCCAAGGATACTTTCTATGAATTAGGACCCACACACAAGGCGGCAGGAATATGTCTGGGGACCAGAAGAGGGCCTACAATACTGTGGAGGTGGGAAACTGCTCACAGCAAGCTGCTCAGGAAGGTGGAGACCAGATTAAGGCAAATGTGCCTCCCCAGCCGCTTACTAGAAAATGAGAAGCTACAACATTCGAGCAAACCAATGAAACTAGCCTGCATTTTTTTCAATTACTCCAGTGTCAATACATATATCAGGAACTGCAGATGATGTACACTTTAAATGACGATGGCAGTCATCAGGAAAGAGAGGGCACTGTTTAAGTCAGAGTACCATATGAACAAGTAAGCGTCACAAGAACAGGTGAAATAAAAGCATTGGACCTACTCAGACACAGGAATGCAGTGGACTCCCTGGACGAAGTAAACTCATAAGGTTTTTCAAGGTCAGCAGCAGGTACTTGAACATAGTCTTTCATGTTGTCTGAGAATATTTCCCAGTCGATCTTCTTGCTTCAAGAAGGTCCTTCTGCCTACTGGTTCAGGAAGCACCTAGTTCACTTTACTTGCAATTAATTAGCAGAGGGTTCTAAAGTACTGTTGCTTATCTCACTTGTCCCTGACATCAAATATAAAGCTATCAAGCTCATGACAATATCCAGATCAAATTCTCCTCTCAAGGCCAAGTAACTTAAATAAGGTACAACTGAAGTCTCCACACTGCTAGTTTAGGAAAGCAGATTTTCAAAGTCTATTTAAGGAAATAAATATATGTCCTCCCATTTCCCTTAGAACATTTTGTTTTCACTCTTCCTTATGTTAGGAGCCCTGGTGGCATAGTTAGTTATGTGCTGGTCATCAGACTGGACCTACCATGAGACTTTCTCCATGAGAGAAGAAAGACAAAGGTTTCTGCTTCCATACAGACTGACAGCCTCTGAAACCACAGGCATCAATTCTACTCCATGGGGGTAGAACTATAGGGTCACAGTGCATCAGAACTGATGCAGTGGCAGTGAGTTTGGATTTTTGGTATCTTAACTTCTGATCTCTTCCACCAAATTCCTTCCTTGAGCTCCTGTACCATTTAGTTTTGACCTCTTCCCTTCTCCTTTGTTCCGAAAGAAGAAAGGAGTGAAGTAAAAGGGGGTCTTAGAAAGTTCATGGAAAAATCCCATCACTTTTCAGCTCCATTTTCCCCATAAATTTTTTTGATGTTCTCTCAGATAGCTCAAAAACCCTCAACTAATTGGCCAACCTAAGCAATATGCGTTCTTCAAGTACACAGAGGAGAATGCAATCCCTTACTGGCTCCCAAACACCACCTCCGCCTGCCATGAGTCCATTCAACTCAGCAACCGTTCTGGAAGGACTGGGACTGCTCCGGCTCCCAGGCTTTCAGAGATCATAGATCTCTACAGAAGCTGAGAGCCTTCTCTTTCTTCTGCAGAGCAGGTGGTGGGTGGAACTACTGGCTTTGCAATGAGCACTAGGATGCACTAGGACAAGGAAACCCGGACATCTCAGGGAGATAACCAATCTATGAAAAAACAGAAGTCAGAAAGAAAAGATCACCACAGCAGATGGAAGTCAGAGAGAACACAAGACCAAGGCCAGTTCCAGGCTACAAACGTGGCAGCAGGCAGACAGGCCCCGGGGGACAATCCCTGTGTGGTAGCCTCCCTGCATCCTTGTCCTGAAACAGGGAAACACTGCTGCTTACTTCTCAAGCTTAACCAAACCCCTCGCGCATTTCCGAGACCGCTGCTATTTATGGGGTGTAGAAAGTCCAGTCTTCCTCTCTCTGGTGGTTTTGAACTGCCAACCATGAGGATCACAGCCCAATGTGCAACCACTACACCAGCAGGGCTCTTAGGAGTATATTAAAAGCACCTTGAATGCAGGAATCATTTGGAAAACATTTAGCATGCTTGAGTTGGGCGCATTTTACATATTTCTGAATGAACCATTTCGTCTTGAATGGCACCTTCATGTTAATTTCCACACAAGTAGTAGCTACAGCTCTGAGCTCCAGAAGAAACCCTTCCCATGTCCGATGCTGAGGTGTTCAACTCAATTCCACCCCACCCTTCTGCAGAGCCATGTGGGCAGCCTAGGGCTGAGAGGACAACTGCATGGACCACACAGGGAGACTTGAAGAGGTGCTCAGAGAACGCTGAAACTTTCAGGGATTGAATTCTGTTCCCTCTGAAAATATGTCATTTGGCTAGGCCATATTTTTTTCCTTACTATGTAATTACTCTCCTCTTTTAGTGATCTGCTATAAATCCTAGCCTCCCAGATGTTACTGAGGCAGACTTAAAGGCAGTTATGTTACTAATGCAGAACACAAACTACAGGATTAGGTGGAATCTTGAGTGGTTCTCTCTGGGAATGTAAAAGAGGTGAAATACAGAAGCAGAAATTGGAGGGGCCACCTAGTGCCAAGAAAAAAGAGCAGAGTAGGGCTTTCAAACCTGGGGTCCGTGTGCTGAGAGACTCCTAGACGTAGAGGAAAACCCGTTAATAAGCACCTTCCCCCAAAGGAAGGGGGGGGGGGACTGACTTCCCCTGGAGCTGTCACCCTGAATTTGGATTTCTAGCCATGTAAGCTGTGAGAGACTACATTTCTGTTAGTCACAGCAATTCATCGCCAGTGCTGTTTCTGCTGAAGCAGGACTGAAGAACTAAGACAGGGACACATATTCTAAGTTATTAGGCCACTTATGAGCACTTTGGTTTGTGGAGACATTTGCTTTCCTGTGCAATCCTGTAAGTCTGAGGTCTTAAGAAAATTGACGAGGGCTGAGCCCTGGTGGCATAGTGGTTGTGTGCAGGACTGCGGCCCACTGGGTTGGAGGTTCAAATCCAGCAACAAGGCTGGGCCGCCTACCCCCACCACCAGAGGGCAGTGATGCCCCAAAAATCAAAACAAGAAAATTAATGATAATTTTTGAAGACACTTTTAAAAACGTGATATTTCCAACTAACCATATCACCCATAGCATCACTTATATCTACCTGGAGTTATTAATGCCTGTCAGTAAGTTAACCACCACCACAGCACTGGGAATGTGGACGTGGAGTTACCCTTCAAAACCAAAGCGAGGCCTTCCTGACATAGCCAGTGAAGCTGAAGAATGCATCCATCTCCCTGTGTAAAACTTGAGGTCTCTATCTGCTGACCATACAACTCGGAATTGGGTTGGGTTCACTGTCTGTAAAACAGCAGACTATTGGTATTCACACTGGCTAGGTAGCTATTCTTAGGAGCCCTGGTGGCACAGTGGTTATCCTTGGGCTGCTAAACGCCAGCAGTTTGAAGTCACCAGCTGCCCCGAGAGAAAGAAGAGGCTTTCTACTCCTGGGAAGTTTCTGTCTCAGAAGCCCTCAGGGGCAATTCTACCCTATCTACAATGTAACTAGGAGTCAGAATTGACAAGAGGGCAGTGAGGTCTTTTTTAGTATCAAGAGCCCAAGATTCATGTACTGATCACTAACCTTCATATACAAAGAGGCTAGTTTCTTAGATGGCCTCCTGCCTGTGCCCTCTGTCTCTCTATACTCCCTGCCTGTGCCCTCTGTCTACCCTCATACCTGCCATGCGTCCACCCGTCTATGGCAAGAGTTGGAGACCCTCATGCACAGAGTACATGGGGCTTATTCATTCTGGTCCTGGCCTGACAGAGAGCAGGTAAGACAAAATCTTCCTTCATGAGGAGTCAGAGCTCACCGGTACAGAAAATAAAATGGTATTCAGACCTGCTCTGATATGCACTATAAAAGTTAGGGAAGAAACCAAAGCAGCAGTGAGGCAAGTAAACTGTATATAGCAAAACACTAAATAAAGGCCAGGACAAGAAGACTTCTAACAAGCAGATGGCATCTGAATCAATTCCTGTTTTATTTTCAGGTCTAGAGGAAGCCACTGATAATCAAGGTGAAAAGAGACAGGCTATTTTTCTACTCAGAAAAATTGATCAGTTCTAAAACACTACCTCTGTGGTGCCCAAATTCCCTTCAATGAGGCTGTCTCACATAGGTTTCCTACATGGTTAACCTTAAAAGTCATGCTATTTATTCAGTTAGCGTCAGAACCAGACGCTAGCTTCACACAAGTGAAACGATTTACAACTAGCGCGCACACATGCCCTTGTCAGGTGCGGACAGCCTTGCACATCAACTGGTACAGAGCCCTGCGCTCAGCGCATGAGCAATTCCAAGGGGATTCTGCCTGAACATCTAACTCTTGAAAACACTTGAGGACAAGATATACCCAAGGTCAAACGGGCCACTAGGCTGTAGGGTGACAGAAGTTAGAGGATAAAAAGGTTACTCAGAGGCACATTAAAAGCATTTTTAATGGGCATGCACTTGAGCTGGAAGGCCTCCCCGTGGTGAGGGTGCTGACCAAAGAGGGCAGACAGGACAGAGGCAATGGGGTCCACAGGGAGGATGCTGTGCTCAGATAGCACTTGCCCAGGAGAAGCCAAGTCATGTACTGCAAGGGGCTGCAGAGAAGAGGGAGAGAGATGCATGGGGGGTGGAGGGGAGAGGAAGGGGAGAGCAGGCATCCTAAGGGAGCATCAAATAGGTTTGGTGACTCATTAGCTACAAGGACAAAAGAAAGGTAACAAAAGGGAGTCTTATCTTGAGGAAAGTGGACCTCCTAAAAGGATTCTAATCCATTAGCGGAGTATTTGATTACACACTTCTTTCCACATGTAATTCTACACCTTCTCCCCTTCCATTCTCAACTTCATCTTATGGAAAAGGGAAGGGCAATAAAGGAAAGAAAAGGCATCCGAGCTCCAATTTCTCTGAGCAGATGGGCTTCTCTCTTCTGTGCCACCCCTGTCAGGCAACGTGTCCTCCATGGCCATACCCGAGCACCCTGTCCACACTCCGGGCACACCTCTGGGCCCTGCTCTTCTCAGATGTTGCGTTTGTTCACAATGAAAGGGGGCTGGCAGCCCGCAAGGACCAAGGCTCTCAGAGTCATTTTCCCAACGGCTCGGGCTTACTTTGCGTCTCTGTGCCATTCTCACAATATTCCAACTTTTTCACAATGGAGGTACACCCTTCCAATACTGTCAACTTAACTTGCACACGTACAGAGAAACCAGAATATTCACAGGACTTCCTTTACAGCCACATCCGCTTTACTGCACAAGTCTGTGACCGAACCACAATGTCTCTTCGATCTAAGATATGTTTAAAAAGAGTGACAGCTTTCCTTTTTAGTCAACTATTGATCAACCTATCGTTGACATCTAATCTTCTCACCCCCACAACTGCAGTGCTTAAGAGAAAAAAGTATTAAGAGAACTTACACCTCTTTTTCTTACATTTTGCCAAAGCGCTTGTGACTCACACCAGTCCTAGAGAACAGCCGGGCTGTGCCCAGAGCTTCGAGGCTGGGTGCAGCCACACCCTTCTCCACGGAGGGGCTGGCTCCACGACATTCATCTAGTCATCACTCTGCATGGGGAGCATACTCTGACTCACAGCAGCCCTACACACAGAGGAGACCCTGCCCCGTCCTGCGTCAGCCGTATAACTGGCATGTTTGAGCCACGTCTGCAGCCACTGTATCTTATCTGTTTTTCCCTATTTATAAGTAGCGAATTTACAGATTTGTATTTAGATTTAACCTGCCTAGGTAAGTGTCAACCTCATCTGGAAATAAAGAAATTAGGACAGCTGAGTTACACAAGGTCAAGAGCAATAAAACACAATATATAATTCTGGTTTTTAGAAAACCACATGGGACTGCCTCTTTGAAAGCTTCTGGAATCATCCTTGGTTGAAAAAAAACCCAATCATAGTAAAAGCAGTAATGGAGTTCCCTGCTCCTCTCTTCCTGGTTCAGTCTGCAGTGATGCATTGGAAGAGTCTGAAGGCAGGGCTGCCTCAGACAGCTGCTCACCCTCTGTCCTCCATAAGGCAGGGCCCGCCCTGGTCTGCCAGGCCACTAGCCTCTTCAAAGGAGCCTAGCAAGGGCGTGTACCACAAACAGTGTCAAAACTAGGATTGTCCAGGATGGATTCGAGGCCAATGGGTGTGTTGCCCCTTGATGTTGGTATGTGTGATTGTAGCCATCTGAAGATGAATCTCTGGAAGTACTTTCAAAACAGGGTCTTCCCTGGACTCCCCAGAACCATGCGAACTAGGCTCTGGGTTTGGAATTCTGAGTCCCTCACCACGGCCTGCAGGCACTCAAGGTTGAGTCTCACAGCTCTAGAGAATCTCGCTCTTGGGTAAGGATTTACAGAGCTTACAGAAAATAATTAAATTTGTCGACTTCAGGTATTTGGGATGTTTTTATTTCACGTATGCAAGGGAGAAAATGAACATAGAGGCTCCCCCCATAAGACAGGCAGACTCAAGCATAACGGGCAGAACAATCATGGGGGCGGTGCTGGGCTCTGGGGTACCCAGGGTCCCAATGGCCCCTAACAACAATCCACAGGATAATCTTAGGCATTCCAATACATGAATCAAGCATAGCACCACATAGGACACCAAGTGAGTGGGGCGACCAGCTACGCTGTCGTAGAACATCCTTGGGAGAGGGGACTGAATGTGAGTGCACAGCACTGTGCAGGGCTTACAGAGAAAGGCTTCCTGTGGCAGGCAAAGAAAATAATCACATTTTGGCAAAAACGTCTCATTGCTGGTCCTAATTCTCAAAAGCTTGAAATTCTTCAATAAAAATTCTTTGAATGGCCTACAAAGCAGATGAGAATTGTAACTGCTGGCATTAGCAAGAAATACCAATTACAGTAAAGCAAATCAACAAGGACTTAGAACACAAGTTAAATGTCAAAAATGTGGAATTTCTTTTTTGTAGAATTTGAATTTTTAATTAGAGAAACTTCCTCACTCTCCAAATGCCATCATGTAGGTCCAACTGATAGAGGACTGTGCTCATAGGGTTTTTAAAGATGGTTTTCTGCAGGAGACTACCAGGAAGTTCTTCTAAGGCACCTCGGAATAGACTCAAGTCTCTAACCTTTCAGTTAGCGACCACCTGTGTTAGTCACTCAGACTTTATCAGCAACAAAAAAGAACTTGCTTAATATGTCTCAAACAGCAAAAACAACCCTCACACTAACTGTTATCAAGTCGGTTCTGACTATTTAAGTCTCCTTCATTATCCACAGTTAAATTGAAAGGGCCCTGGTGGCATATGTGGAAGTGTTACTGGGTTGCTAGCATTAAGACTGATTGATGGAACCCGGAAGTTGCTCCCTCAGAGAAAGAAGCAGCAGCCTGCTTCTAGGATTCCCAATGTCAGCCAACCTCCATGGCAGCTGTGCAGTCACAGTGAGAATGGCCTCTCCAACAGAGGGTCTACTGAACTACTACGAGTCCTTTGTAAATCAGAGGACCTGCTTAGTAACCGGAGCTGACGTGAAGCCCTGGTGATTGTCAGCAGCGTTCTTCCCACACTGCACTGCGGCAAAGACACTAAGCAGGTGGTTGTTACCTCCTTACTCTTGTGGGTTTGGTTTTTACTCATTTTAAGCTTTGATACCCCTGTCCCTCCCCAAAAAGAATTAACTTGTCATGCAGATGACAAGAAAGTCTTGAAAAAGAAAACACTTAATACTAAAACCAGATGAATGCTTAAAGTTCAAATCGTGGCTGACGATAATAGCCTTTTATTCTTCTTTGGAATACATCTGAACGTGGTAGTTCTAATGTGCAGAAGGAGAAAAAGGAAAAAGGAAAAACTTGACATTTTCCCAGATGCCTTTGAAAGACCTGTGAAGTTTATGTAAGACAAAATGAACAATATAGGTTTAGTAATTATTCCTGTATTTGTGTTTGTATGAGATGCAAATATGTTTGTGCATTAAGTCAAAAAGTATTACTACTTGGCTTCCAGTACATACATACACTGTTTGATTCCAAACACAATGTGTTGAAGACGTCTCTGTGTGGCTGCAGACACACTCCTTCGATCATGCATGTTCTGGTCTCCTGAGGGCGCCTTCTTAAGAAAGGTCCAATGCGACATTGATTCCCGAGGGTACTGCTGGGCCAATTCAACTGAAGGCTGAGAGGTCAGTTCAGAGGTGATGAAAACTGCTTGTGGGGATTCTGAGGGCATACTCTGTGGATTTTTTAAATGGACACAGGATCCGGGACAGTTGCATGGGCTTACTAGGAAGTCATTTTATGAAGAATGAAAACTGCATTGGTGAGAAAAGGCTAGGAGCACTGTGCTGAGGACCTTACTTCCCTGGGGCAATGCCCCAGCTCATTCCTCAAGGGTAAGAGGAGCCATCCTATGAGAACTTCATTGGGACACCTGACCCCATGCACCCTGCCCTAATCATGCCCCTTCAAACACAGACTCAAAGAACATGTGAGAGAAGCATGATGTGAGCCGCTCAGGATGCCAACACTACCATTTTGACAGGCCCAAACTCTCAAGGGAACGCTTGAAGAGATGGGAGCACCCAGACGGAGGGGGAAGGTAAGGTAAGTAACCTTTGGAAGGGTAAGCATCCAGACAGAGGGTATGGACATGCAAGAGCTTCCCATTTCTGTCTAATAAGTTTCAATGATGTTGAAGCAAGACCTTTTGACTTACCATAACGTGTGTGCGTCTGTGTATGTCCACATGTGCACAATTAAAAAAACATTGGACCTGATAAAATGGCTACAGGGCTTGCTCTACCCGTCCCCAGAACATCCTGCTCCCACCAACCAGTCACCAGCCAGTTTGATGTATTTGACCTGCATTCAACACACTTGCACTTCATATATTCCAGGTCCTACCTTCTTCTATCCTCATAGACGCATAGGTGAAAGTCATAGGTCAAGGGACATAGTCAAAAATGATGGAGCCAGCTTATAGAACACACTGCCTTTCTAAAATATTTATCTCCTTTTAAAAATGTTTCAAAACGTAATTTGAATTGGAGACTCAAGCAACATAATCAAAATATTTCACAGCTGCCAAAAGTCTACAATGGTCACTTCTAGCTCTCCAAAGGTATAAAAAAAAGGATACGAGTCAGAGGGTAGTGAAGGGAGACGTGACACCCTCCTCAAGAATGTGTCACATAGCAAATGTTCCACTTCAGAAAATTCTCTTCTTTTCTACTCTCAGTTACACAATACCACAATGGCCCCAAGAATTCAGAGAATACCTAAGAGAGTCACAGAGGAGTCTCTGCCAGGCTGGTAGAAATCTCGGAACAAAGTCATGCTGGTATGAAGTGCTCGCCAAAGCAGCTGCCTCAGGTAACCCCAAACCCCACCACCATCAGCCAGATCCCATTCATCTCCTTGTTACCTCAAGGTGACTCACAGCAACCGTACAGGACAGAGCCGAGCTGCTTCAGTTTTTCCCTAGGGAGTGGCTATGTTTGAACCACCAACCCTTTGTTTAACACGGGGACACATGACCCACTGCGCCACCATGCATGGTTGGGTAGAGCTTGGTCCCTTCACAAAAGCAAAAGGACAGGTGGCTGCCCTGGGCTCCAGTGGCTGCCCTGGGCTCCAGCTTGCAACAGCACAGAACTGTGCACTAAGGGTTTCAGCCTGCAAGTCTCTCCCAGAGACCAAAGAAAAGGCTTCTCTCGGCTGAGCCCTGATGGTCTAAGTAGTTGAATGTGGGACTGCGGCCTGTGGGGTTGGCGGTTCAAAGCCAGCGGCGGCTCTCAGGAGCAGCACTGGGTATCGCTCACGACCACCAGAGGCAGTGATGCCAAAAAAAGAAAAAAGAAAAGGCTTCTCTCCGACCTGTATTTTAAAAATGTATTTTGAAAATGGTAAGCTTTGACTCCCAGCCCATTTGTGCTCAGTAACAGTAGGTGGGAAGTTTTTGCTTTATTACAATTTGAGTGAGTGAACAGACTGGGATAATTTTCCCTGCTATCTATTAAAATGCTCATAATCAGAATTTGGCAGATACTGGACACTTGCCAAATTTTGCACCTATAAATATACTGTGCAAATTTTCAAATTCAAGGAGTCCAGGTAACATGGGAGCTAAAGTTCTCAACTGCTAACGGAAAGATGGGTGGGTCGGGCCCCAGGAGAACAATGTGGCCGCCATCTGTGATTAAACATCTGCAGCTTTGGAAGCTGACGAAGCACCTACACTGTCCTAGAGGGAACTATGAGTCAGACTTGACTCGATGGCAGTTGGGTTGGGCTAAGCTTAAAAATCCGGATAAAAATATTTTTACAATTACAAGGTGACAAAGAACCGGAATTTCAGATCACAGCACTCACTACCTTTAATTTTAGCGAGTCTCCTAATATTTAGAAAAGTATGAATCCCACTGAGTCAAAATCTGGGGGAAGCAATTCCGCTCAGTGGCAGATGGCCAGGAGGCGTGACGTCAGGGACGGACTCTAAGAGGCACAGACAAGGGCACCCCGGTGCACAGCAGTGCCCACTCACAACAGCTCAAGGGGGAGTCGCCCCGGTATGCACAAATAGTTGGATGGGTACACAAACCATGGTGGAGGCACATGATGGAAAATTATCCAGCCCCCCAAAAATGGAAATTTCAGTATGGATGCCCCTTCCTTGCAAGCATTCCGCTGAGTGAAAAAAGGTCAGACACAAAATGACCAAAAAATGACTATATGATCCCACTTTGATGAACTACCTCCCAGTGGGCAATGTGCGTGCTTACCAGGGGATGGAGTGGCGCAGAGCAGAGGACCGTCTCTCAAGAAACTCTGGATTTCAGTCTGGGGTCATATAGAACCTTCAGAAAGGTAGTGGTGGTGGGGACATCACACAATACATGTGCTTACTTAATGTCACTGACCTCTGCGCATCACAAAAGCTCATACTGTAACCTTCTGGATATATATAATATCTAGGGAGAAGGAAAGATAGGACATCTGGGAATTCACATTTGGATTACTTGTCCAGGCAACCCTTAAGACTGGCTGTTGAATATACAAACCAATTCCTTCCATATTCATTAAAACAAGTGTATCTGTAAAAACCAACCCACTGTCATCACAATGATTCCTACTCACAGCACTCCTACAGGACAGTAAAGAATGTTCCTTACATATTCCCAGACTGTCGATCTTTACAGGCACAAGACAGACTCATCTTTCTCTCAAGAACTGACTGATGATAGACGGAATACAGGCCTTGCGGTCAGCAGTCTAACATATAACCCACACCCCACTGGGCTCCTGATATTCCTGAAGCTGTTTCTCAACACTCCTTACTTTCTTCCTGCATAATAACTGTGGCCTTAATATTTAGTGGAAATATTAAGGTTACAATTGAGTACTCTGGAGCTACTACTATGTGGCCCACAATGCAAACCTGAGTATGAAATTAAAAGGGTGGGCGAGAGGAGGGCTCAGCAGTTTAAAAGATCAATTTTAAAAGCTCTTGTAAATACATTTTCTGCCAACTTATTGATCTAACACCTTCATAAGCATAAATAATGTACAGCAGATAATGAAAGACTAATCTTAACTAGGATGGTTTGGTTGTTTTTAATTACAAATCCTCTCCATATTCACAAGGAGAATAAGAGTTATTTCAAGTACAGTTCCAAACAGCTTAAAAATACCTACATTTTCAACGATATTTTTTAAAATGTCCTTATTACTCATAGAGTAACAAAAGTGTTGGATCTGTGGGAGTGTATGCAACACCCCAAATTATTTTAAGGATAAGTTTAATATACTAACAGCATTGATTCTTCTTATAGAATCCACAACACCCACATCATCTATGCCATATGCTAAAGATTTTAATTTGAATTAAGACAACTATGTTTCTTGATTCAATAGCACCTAAAAAGGTAGGCCGCAATCAAACCCAGCAACTAGACACAGTCACACTGCAATGGAAAGTACAGTGACTGAAAAGTGGAAGCTGGAAACAAAGATGGTTGAGCAGCAAAAAAATATGACCTTGATCAAACTGACAGGAGATCACAGGACGAAAATTTATCTGCTTATTGCAAATATTTTCTTCAACATGGACAGCAACTATACAAGTAAACATCACCAGATAGAATACACAGGCATCAGATGGACTGTATTTATGAAAAGAGAAGACTGAGGGCAATATCTTTGATCAGACCAAAGCCAAGGGTCAACTGGGGAGCAAAACATCAATTGCTCATGTGCAAGTTTACGTTGAAGAAGGTGAAGATTAAAGCAAGGCACAAGAGCCAAAGTATGACCTGGATTATTCCCCATCTGAATTTAGAGACCATCTCAAGGATAGATTTGTCACACTGCATATTAATGACCAAGACTAGACAAGCGATAGGAAGACATGGAGGACATCATACATGGAGAAAGCAAAAAGATCATTTAAAAAGAAAGGAAAGGAAAAAAAGACAACAACGAATGTCAGAAGAAATTCTGAAACTTACTTTTGCACAGAATAGCTAAAGCAAAAGTTAAAAAAATAAAGCAAAAAAGTTGAACGGAAAAATTTCAAAGGGCAGCACAGAAAATAAAGTAAAATTTTAAAATGAAATGTGAGAAGACCAAGTTACAAAACCAAAAGGGAAGATGACAGTGAATGCAAAAGTGAGGCTAAGAAAAATAGGCATCAGAGAGAGAGACTCATTAACAACTCTGATGCTGAAAGTAAGTAGGACTTGAGGCACAGAGTAGCGATTACACGCTTCTGTTTTCAGTATGGATTGTTCCATAACACAGAGAAAACAAAATACTCACAATTGGACCAACTAGCAATACATGATTAATACAGAAAAGTCAAACTGTGAAGGGTTTCATTTTGCTTGAACCTGCAATCAATGTACATGGAAACAGAAGTCAAGAGACAAAATGACAGAATGCGTTGGGCAGATCTGATGCCAAAGACCTCTGAAAACGGTAAGATGCAAAGATCTCACCGGAAAACTAAGGGGAAGCTAACCAGGGAAAGTTTCAATGATCTCCTACAGATGTGAAAGCTGGACAATGAATAAGGAAGACACAACAAGGATGAGTGCCCCTGAATTAAGGTGTTGACAAAGAATACTGACTATTCCATGGAACGCTAGAAGGGTAAACGCATCTGTCTTGAATGAGGAACAGCAGAATACTCATTCAGAACAAGGACAGCTAGACAAAGTCTCACTTTGCGTGCATTATCAGAAGAAACCAGTCCCCTGAGAAAGGCACTTGCTTGGCAAAGGTCAGTGAAAAAGATGGCCATCAAAGATGTATTGACAAAGTGGCTGCAAGAATGAGCTCAAACATCAAAGAGCCATGAGGACAACACGGGACCATGCAGTGTTTAGTTCTGTACACAAAGTCCCTGAGTCAGAACCAGTGACAGAACCAGTCAGAACCAGAACAGCAACAACTTCTAACTAGACTGCATATAGTTAGTCTTTCACTATCCATCTTGAAGAGATCCCCCTCCCCAAAAAAGGACTTACTTACTACATCTGGATAAGTGAAAACTTTAATAAAAAAAAAATGCTGCTCTACTAATTCAAGTCATCAATGTTTAATAGGTTAACACTTCCCCCAAACTTCCAACTAAAACATAAAAAAATTCTATGTATTTTACATTTACTTTCTGTATGCATGAGACTTTGGTAACAGTAAAATAACCTCAGACACCTTTAATTGTTCGTGTACTATTTTAATCTGTTATAAATACATACTATAATCTCACATTAATCATTAATCTGCCATTTAATCTTACATTTGCCTAAGAAAGAAAACTAGTATTTCTAAATAACTATTCCTACGTGGTTCATAAACCAACTCTGAAGACATCAGACAACTCAATATAGTCTTGAACTTTCCTCAAGTTGAAGGTAAAGTCTATCAGTGATAACATGAAAAAAAAAAAGTAACATTCCGTGGTATTACACAAAGGGAAGGGAGGACCCTGGAATCTACACGTGTAGCATATTTTACTGCTAAAAACAATTTTTAAAAAGGGCTTCATTTAATCTCGAAAATTATGATGAGTAGAAAACAACCTTACTCCTATGAAAACACTCAGTCTCTTGCGAGATTAAGTTACAGAGCATTTTTGGATTTAAAAAAACAAACAGACCCCAATCCCATTGTACACTTGCCTGTAGTGCCTGCCCATCTGCAAATGTCCATCTGTATCTTAGTGTGGTCAAGGGCAGACTAACGACCTAAGAGCCAAACACAAGAGGGTTTCTAAAGGTTGGGGGTGGAGGATTCCAGTGTCTTTTAATCTCCTTCTGTCCCAACATTTTGAAGGACCCCCCTCCCTTGTATTTTCATCCTGATAACTTGCTGGTTCTCATGAAATGTTCTCCTGCAAAGCACAATCACCAACTGTGTCTACCTAAACAGCCCTAGACTAGTAAACAATCCTTTTAATATCCATTAAATAAATCCCTTGAAGGTCAGATGTCACAAAGGGGTTACTTCTTTCGATGGCCAGGTCAGCCCTTTGGGCTGGCACACTATTGCCATGTTTCCAAGGCCTCAGGAATTGCCAATACCCAGCTTAGACACCTCATCTTTCATATTCTGTGCCGGGCAGGAGGTGAGAGACATTTACAGTTAAGTGCAGCCACAGCACAGAAAACTCCTTAGCAAACTGCCAAGACAGTCAATCAAAGGCGCCAATTAAATAGCTAGCAGTGTGAGGATCACTTGGCATCATCCAGAAAACCACAGTAGCAACCTTCCCCCCACCCCAGGGTTCAAGCAATAGAAGTAACAGAAGACAAATATGCGGTTGAGGAACTCACCAACTGGGAAAAGAAGGCAGCAGGAACAATGGCAGTCCAAGACAGAGCGCCTCGGAAGACTGCAGACCAAAAGGCTTAAGGCTTCCCTTTAGAACAAAAACAAGCTCAGGATTCAGAGGAATATCGCTAAAATAAACAAATAAAGATATCACCACCAAGAGCAGTGGGTCCTTCTTTAAGGAAAATGAGACTCACACTAACTAATAATACCTGCCGTTAGAAGCAGTAAATAAATATGCCAGAGAGAAAATGATAGCATACATGGAAAGAGGAAGAATAATATTAGCTCCTGTTTGCTTTAGAGCATATGCAAGAGCTGGCTCATTTCAAGAACTGAATGAACCTGGCAAGCACAGAGGATGAGCACTATGACAGCTCTGACATATTAATCACAGGAAAACATTCATGTTGTGATCGTGCTCCCGTAGAATTGTGTTCCCTCAGCAGTGCACACTTATTAAAAAAAAAAAATCCTACAAACTCCAATAAACCAAACCCACACAGAATGATTCATCCTAACATGCATTTTCATGATGGAAACTACCGCTTAATAATGCCAGAATTATACCATCCTCCCCTGCCTTTCCCACCCCCCCCCAAAAAAAAAACCTACTAATGATATGTAGACTGTTGTATTATTTGCATTCCTGTTAAGAAACAGCTCAGTCCACCCACTCTGGCTCCAAGTCACTGACAGTGCTATTTCCTGGCAGAGCAGAGAGCCAATGTTCGGCCTCCCTAGTTCTCAAGCAAACCGGAAACTCACACCACTGCTGTAGGGTAGATGCTAACCCAGGAACCCTACCGCATAGAACAGCACTGCCCCCTAGGGTTTCCAAGGCTGTCATCTTTGGAAGTCAACTGCCACAGCATCCTCCCAAGGGAGCTCTGGGTGCGTTCAAACCACTTCTAGCCACTGTGACACCAAGCCTCCTTCACCACTACGTGTCCTGACTCATAGCAGCCACTGAAAAAGAGTACAACCAACCCTATTTGACCAATGACTCAAAATTCTTTCTATGGGCTGAAGGAAGAACCAGTTTGGTACAATCTGTTTCATGTTTTTGAAAACACGCCAAAAGCTATAAAATATTTTAAAACATTTTTATGGTTACATTAGTATGTGATAACTACAATAGCTGATTTGCTGTGATCTTATGAATGCCTGGAAATCATAAATTACAGAGAAGGCGTTAAAAGAATTTATAATCCCAGCAGACAGAGCTGGATGGCGACAGTTCCCGATTCCACGTCTGACCCGAGGTCAACCATCTGCCTTTTCACCTACCATGTCTCGTCCATGTGCTCCAGCCATGGAAAACCTTTGGAAAGAGCATGCCTAATGGCTGCTGAAAACCCCACTGGAAGGCTCTTCCATATTGAACTTCCACCACTTTCCCATTTGGGATACTGTCCTTTCTGGGTTTTCATAATTCTAAACAAAACTGGCTGTTAATATTTGTGTAGAAATCTGTGCCAAAGGATGGAGTCCCAGAAGTGAAGGTACGGGGTCAGCAAGTGTAGCAGCACCACTAGAGTACTTAACAGATGACTCCCCCAAGCCCTGCCATTCCCATGAGTGTGCAATGCAGGACCCCCTGCCGTTGAGATGCCCCACACTGACCAAGCATCTGCCATGACCTGGGCACAGTGCTAATCACAGATAACAAGTGGTAAAGGAGCTCCCCGCCTAGTTCCCAGAACCAGGAACTGAAGAAAGAACTGAGACTTGCAAGTCCCACCAGTGTAGCTCCAATCCCACTCTCCCACTTCCTGCTTTCTAGTTCTTTGTTTGTTTGTTTGTTTGTGGAGGGGATAAAATGGAAGTTTAAAACAAGGAGGAAAAGTTGTTTTTAAAAAACAGGAACCAAGAATGAGGAGACAGAAACAGAATGCATCTGAGATCTTTTTGTACAGAAGTGGTAGCAAGAGCAGGAGCACCAGATGCAGCTGTTCGGAGATCAAGAGACAGAGTGACGGCTTCTCGGCTCATGGTACCAGTAAGGTTGGGTGTCTTTGGCTAGGAGTCTGGCTTTCAGAGTCATTTATTAACACTAAAGGAACTTTGAAACGCTTGCTCAAGTTAAGGCAGAGACCAAAGGACCACAAGGCTGAGGGGCTGAGGATCCTGTTGGCATGGCTGAGAAAAGCTAATGCCTACAAAAAGGACTGCATCCTTACCCATTTCAAACCTTACTTGGAACCTCTTAAATTCCCTAATAAATCTGACAATGGGGGTGGGGGCGAGGGGTTAAGGAGAGAAATACCACTTCCTGTCTTGAGGTATGTTACTTAGCTTTCTCTCTCAATTGCTAAAATAAGTCAAAGAGTACCTGCCTCAAAATGGGAGATTTAAATAAGCCGCTGCATGCAATTCATAAAGCATACTCCCTGGCATACAACCAAAACTCCGTGAATTCATATAACAGCAGTATCTCTTTATAATTTGTTTAAAATAATCAGTAAAAGAGAAACTTTTAATATGCCTAAAAATAGAAAGTTGCTGTGTGAGGTGATCTATTCACAGAATGTTCGCTTAAATTCTTTTTTGTGTGGTACAGCAGACCCTTCAAATTCCAGCTTCAGCTCCTTCTTGAGCCTCACCTCCCACCACACGGATAATGTTTAATGCAGGTGTAAGTTCCTAAGACAAAGCCCTGGGTGGCACCAACAATTAATACATTCAATACCTAATAGGTTAGCCTGGTGGTTCAAATCCACCCAGAGGTCCCTCAGAATAAAGGGCTGATGATCTACTTCAGAAAAAAACCAGACAATGAAAACCCCATGGGGCACAGTTTTACTCTGATCCACACAGTGTTTCCCAAGGTTGGAATTCATCTGACTGCAACTGGTGGTTATGTCTCCAGAAGCCTCAGTGGGTCCAATGGAAAGTGAGACCTGGGCAGCAACGGAACCAAATGAGACTGGAGAGAAGGCTCTTCTGCTGCCACCCCACCTGCTACACCGGGGCTGGCTGGGGAAAAGAGTCCCAGAGAAGACAAGCCACATCAACACAGCCTGTGCTTCCAGCTCATCCATCAGTGTCCAGGCCGCATGTTCCTAAATGGGCTGACAATGTATTTCTAACCTGAGGCATCTCAACCAGCACCATCCGTCACCATCCATGCACATCCTGCCTTGCTTTCAAATGGTAGAACTGAAAACAAATTCCGTATAACCCACCCCTGATCACAGGAAAAGCAAACAAACATCGAAGGACCACATTACCACAGCATAACGAAGATCTCAATGGCAACGCCTGAATGTGAAAAGATGGCTGTAACCCCAAATACATATCAAGAGAACAGCTGAAAAATAAGCAGTAGCACCCTCCGGATCTAAACAGGGGTCTGAGTGTCGACAAACTGAGGAAAAATAAACCAGGCACGGGCATGGTGAGCGGAACTCTTCATGACATACAAGTTCATTTCAAACACAGTAGCGGTGCCTCAACCTTTCACATAACTAAAACGGGAATACGTTTGACTGCATCTGCTTAGAGGCAAGTTGCTTGTAAACCAAGGGGCCCTCTCCATAAAAACCGTTTACAGAAAAGCTTAGCCTGTATCTATTTAACTAGTCAGCCAGTTAAGCATCCAGAACAGTATGGAAGGAAAGAGCAAATGCTCACAGTTTGGCTAAGTTTTGGCCACGCTGACATTCATCATAGTTTAACTCCAGGGGGAGAGAAGCTAAACTATTATGAACTTAATGTTATTGAAAAATATACCTTTCCTCTGCTTACTGTGCTTACTGCTTACAACAGGGGTATGGTCTCTTTGTTGTTCAAGTCCTCGCTTGCTCCATGCATGATTTCAGTCAAATCACTGAAACGCCTCCAGTCTCTGCCTTCTAATATCCCAAAAAAACAACTAGCTTAAGACGCGCAGTGCAACTTGAATTCTGGTACAGGGCTCAAAAGTCTTCAAGAGCAAAAAGCTTCTTTCTTTCGGTCAGAGAGGATGAAATAGGCCTTTTGAGGAACAAAGTAGGGAATTTTAGATTTGAAAAATCAGACCAAGACAGCTTTAAAATCAGAGCCTACTGATAGCTGCAGCCTACAGACTAAATACAGAGTGACAAGGTCACAAACTTGGCCCCAGCTTCCTACTAGGCACTCTTCAAGGGAGTCACTTTCCCAGAAAGAGCCGATGGTGTCCAAGTGAACTCCAAGGAAGCTGATAGGAGCTTGACTTGACAGGGTTCCACTTACACCACGGCTTGAAGGACTAAGGAGCCAAACTGTCAATTAGCAAAAAATGTTTAAAACCACAATAGTCGAATACATTTATGACTTACAGGCCTTTTACTAAAAGACCCTAGAGATCATTTCCAGGTCTTTCATTTTCCAGAAAAGCACTGCTTTTACATAGCTTAAATCATTATGGATTAAGTGGCTGAACTTAGGAGACCAGTACTTCATTTGACCTTGAAATTCCACCAACAAAGCATAACCTCTGCTTATTTAAGGAGGAGTTTCTTCTTAAAAATAATCTTAACTCACTCGATGTCGACTCACAGTGACCCTACAGCAGTGGTTCTCAACCTTGCTGGTGCCTCCGCCCTTTAATGCAGTTCCTCATATTGTGGCGACCCTGTATGTAGAAAGACCTGCCTGGAAACCAATAGAGGAGCAGTACCTTGCTTCCCAAGACCATGGGAAATAAAGGTTTTAAGGCAACCCCTGTGAAAGTGTCTTTCAAGCCCCAGAGAGGGTGCAACCCACAGGTTGAGAATCGCAGCCCTATAAGATGGGTTAGAAGTAGCCCCTGAATTTCTGAGACTACAACTGTTTACTGGAGTAGAAAGGTCCTCCTCTCTGAAAACAGTCCTGAAGTAATAATCCTTTAGTTTCTCTTTCTTGGGACATACTGGAAATATATTGAGTGTGCCAAATTTCTGACAGGTAGTGACTCGCCACTGAACTGCCCTAGCCAAGCTGGCAACTCCGGCCACAACAGGAGGGAAAAGGCAACATGAATAGTGCTGGCACCCCATCCAAACCGGACTGTTACTCGGTCACAGAACACACACCCTGGCCAAGATCAGCAAGACGGTGACAGCCAGGGCACTGGCCTGTCCAGTCCAGGCATGAAACCAGGACTTGGCACCAGACCAACTACTGTGCAGAGTAAAGGACACATTTACAGAGACAACTCCCTTCCTATATTCACTCAGTGAAATTAGATGTCCTGGACACATAGTTCATTTTAAAGAAAGCCTTCTAGGATGTTTATCTTGCCTTCGTATCCTTACATTTCATTTGACACCTCAACTCCCCACTTGGTCTGCTTTATCAGAAAGAAAAGATTCATTTGCACAGCCTTTGACCTCAACTTTGTAATGAAGAATGTGAACGTGAATTTAGAGCAATCCTGACAATGACATTTGAATTTCCACTTTCGATAAGTGAAATGAAAATACGAATGGTTGACACATTTCGTTTACTAGATGGTGGCTATGAGGATACACAGTCCCATATGCAAAAAACAAAGTTCATCCTGCCCACACAAGGAGGAGGAGTTAAAAGTAATTTTGTTACCCAGAGCATTACACAATCCTTCCTAATATCCCCAAATAAGTCCTCCTTACCTACTACAAGGCTGCACGTGCCTACAAAAATGAGGGCAATGAGAAAAAGGAGTTCACTACAAATCAGGCTGACTGGGAACCTACTTACGAGGGCTGGAAGCTTCCACAAGGGACTCCTTATTGAACCTAAATCAAGAAGAGGCTCTCAGATCACCAGGGCACTTCAGGGTGGGGTCAAACAGAGATTGAACGTGTCCACTTGGTACGCTGGTTCAAAGTCACACTGTTGTTTATCTGGGTCATCTGAAAACGGGTCACTAGTGGAACTGTTGCACCTCGTTTGCCCAAGATCCATCAAGAGTAGATAGATACCCTGACCCTAAACTTTGCTGTCTGTAACCCTTGGAGTGCGTGTTAGATAGGGAGATTCCTGAACCAAACTCTAGACAATGGGTCCATGGGTCTTGGGAGGAACCCACCTGCCCGCGTGAGTCTACACAGGTGGCTCTGCAGCCACACTGGGAGGTACCCCACCAGATGCCCACAGGATACATTCTTCAACCACCTGGAACCAGAGGGGCATGTCTACTGGGCAGTTTGGGGAGCCGGCCCCGGGCCCCTGGGGAAGAAAGAACTGGGACTTCAGGGGATTCACTTACCTCCCACCCACCCGCAACCCCGCCCTTCGGGGCCACTCTGGAGGATCCCAGAGGACACACTGGAACCCCACTCAACCCGCCTCCAGCTGCAGTGGGACCACGGGAGGGCGCACCCACTCCGGAGCTGCACTGGGACCCCTGGGAACGAACCCCTCGGAAACAGCTTGGGACCTCTGCGGACGCACCGAGAGACAGCGAGCACCACTCCCCCCACTGGGGACCCACTGGCTCACTCGGCACCCCCCATGCCCGTCCTCCCCGGGGTGCACTGGGACTCCAGCGGACGCACTCGGACATTCGCCCGGGGGACATTCGCACTGGGACCCACGGGGCCTCCAGGCATTTCCCCAAAGTCCGGGAAAGCTGCGCAGCAGCGAGCCCCGGAGCCGGGGCCGCGGCTTTTAAAATCCGACGGCGGGGCGACGTAACCACCGACTCTGCCCCACAGCCCCCGGCGTCCGGAGCTGGGGCCTCAGTTTCCCCTTGCGCGAAACGGGGCGCACGCCGCCCCGCCCCGAGAAAGCGAAGCCGAAACGAAACTAGGCGGGCAGACGGCGGCCACTTCCTGGCGCTTCCCCGCCCGCCCCGGCTCCCCCGGCCACCCTCCGGCGTACGCCCCTCCGAGGGCGCGCCGAGCCGGCCGCCGCCTCCCAACGACCCCCGCCGCCCGACCCTCGGCGGCCACTCACGGGTGGGCATGGTGACCCCGAGGCGCGGTCGCCGCCGCCGCCGCTGCACCAGGACTCAGCGGGGCTTCGCGGGGCGCGCCGGCAGCACCATGGCGGGCCACGGACACCGGGCGGGTCGAAGGGCGAAGAGCCGACGCGGACACGGCGCCTCACGTAGCGAGGCCCCAGCCGCCTCGGCCGGCCCAGGTCCGCGCCGGACGACGCGCCGGGCGTCCCGACGCACGTGACGTCATCGCGCCGCTGCCCGGGCCCCGCCCACTGCAGGCGGGGCGCACGGAGTGGAGAGCGGATCCTGCGGGGCATGGGGGCTGGGGGGCGGGCTGTGGTGAGGGAAGGGGGCGCTTCGGGACAGCTCCCGGGGTCCCCTCCTGCTCTTGTGTACTTTCAGACTCCAGTGACCCGAATAGCCTTCGCGGGGGCGCCTTAGCGCCGTCATTTGGGGATGGTTGTGATTGCCCGCCTCGTTGCTGGAGGTGCATTGCGCGCCTGGCGCTTTTCCTTTTACCCCTTTAACTCTGGCCGGCGTAGGTATTTTCTCCAGGCGTGATATTAGCCCAGACCAACTGAGGTCATTTGCAATGACGCCTGCGCCTTTTTCGTTCTTTTCTTTTTTTTTTTTTTAAAGAGGACATAAAATTCCATTTTCTCTTGCCCTTCTAGCGCCTTTCAGAGAGATCTTAGGCCTCCAGGTTTGCCTCTCCTGAAAGGGCAGTGCTGCCTGTTTGGCTGAGCGACTGCTTCTAGGCGCTGAGGTTCCATTAATAATGAAGCACCCATTGGTCATCCAGTGGACCCAGAACCCAGGGCACTCAGCAAATCATAGACCCTCCGCTGGGCCCTCGGGTCAGGCTTCTCCGAGTGCTTCAGCCTCCTTTTGTCCCTTAGTTAACTGATAGGAATAATTGGGTGGGGGGTTGAAACACTGAATTCTGGGGCCTGTGCTGCACTTAATAAATCACATCATGATTAAATGCTTGTTCATAGTTGAGGGCCTCCACCACTACGTAGTGGATACAAGTTGGGTTGCTAACTGTAAGGTCGACAGTTCAAAACCACCACCTCTTCTGAGGAAGAAAAGTGAGGCTTTCTATTCCTGTAAAGAGTCGTCTCAGAAATCCACAGGGAAAGTTCTACCCTGCCTTTTTTTGGGAGGGTATTATGAGTCAATATCGATGGGATGGCAGCAAATTTGAGGGGTTTTTTTTGGAGTTAGAAACCCTATGTAGAGTTGTTCAAACTGACTGCCACCCAGTCGATGAGACTAATGTTTTACGAGAGTAGTAGTCCGTGTCTTTCTCCCCTGGAGCACCTGGTGGTTTCTACCTGCTGACCTTTTTGCATGGCAGTCCTAGGCATAATCACTACCCCACTAGGGCTTTTATATATAGGGTATTTTATATCTTATATCAGTGGGAATCCATGAGATGACAGTGGGGTTGTCCTCCAGAGTCTTACTGAGGCTCTGCTTAAGAAATGATATATTTGTATCGCATATATATCAAACTCACCACCATCCAGTCAATACCGACACATAGCAGCCCTAGAGGACAAGGAAGAAATGCCCTTGCCAGTTTACGAGCATCAAAAATGAGAAGATTTAAAAAGCCAATGTGCCAGGACAGGCTTGGGGGAAATTGGTCTCCAAGTGGACCCGGAAGGAAGCAGCATTTGATTTAGCAAAGTCTTGGGAGCCCCTGAAGAAACTGGGAGGTGGCTGAAGGGTGAGTCAGACTGAGTCATATGCTCCTGAGAGCTCAGCCGGTAAGAGACTGCCCCTTGCTCTAATGCCAGGGGCCAAATGGCCCGATGCTGGGCCAACACTTGATTCTTGACTGAGCTGGTGAATATTGCCATCGTCTATTGAAATCTTCCGTGCCCACAGTTCTTCCCCCAACTCTTTCACAGGCCTTGACTTGTGTCCACTGTACCATTTCCCAGGTTGGATCCTCATTCAACTGTAATAAATGCATGTATCCCTTCCACTGCTGGGTGATGAGCTGTAAAGAACACAGCGCAAGCCCCATCCCATTCACATGCCCACCTCCCTCCTCGGGACGCTGTCATCTTGATGAGTCTTCCTCTCGTGCAGCTGGTGTTGGTTTAGACCTACTAATCTTGCAGTTAGTTGTCCAGCACAGAACCCACTGCACCGCCAGGGCTTGGAAACCCACCAGAGCAGTTCTCCTCTGCCCTACAAGGTAGCTCTGAGTCAGAAGCGACTTCTTTCTTTCTTTTTATTCGTTGGTCTGCCACAGCCAGGTATGCACAGGCGTGGCGGCTTAGTGGGTGAGTGCTTGACTGCTAATGGAAAGACTGCCGTTCAAACCCAGCTGCCACCACTCTGAGGGTGCGTGATCCAGCTCTGGGTTTTCTGTAAAGACTTGCAGCCTTGGAAACCTCTGGGGGACAGTTCTCCTCTGGTTTATAAGGATGTTCTGAATTGGATGTAGATATTGTTGGGACACACAGAAGGCATATGTGAACTATGTAAATAACTCCAAAGCGCCACAAGTTGATGCTGACGCCTAGAGATCCCATGAGACCCAGTGGAACTACCCTTTTGACCTTCTGGAAGACAGCTCTTGAGGGGAGCCTCGAGTTTCATCTCTCGGGATCGCTGGTGGATTGCTGCTCTGACTGTGGCAGCGCAACGCTTGGCCTGCGCTGCAGCCAGTCCTGATCCCCTTATGTAAGTGAAGGTACGTATCTAGCCAGAGAGGATGAGCACAAAATAAGTGCATAGAACTAGTGCTTATTCAACTTCCCTGCAGGCTTGACAAATGTCCTTCAGAACCCACTCTGGGTCTTCCCAAGGACAACACCATTGTATTAGCGAAAACTAGAATCAGCAGGGTGGAGAGCATGTGGCAGAAACCAGATAAAAGCAGCTGGTTGGATTCCCTTGATGGAGCAACTGGCTTATGTGCTCAGAGGCTGGACTAAAGCGACAAACAATGAAGGCGGGGGAGGGGTGAGCACTAGAACTGAAGGTGATTACACAACTCATTTTAGAGGCGATTTAATCATGGGGGTGGGGGAAAATGTTCAGAAATCGATGGTGGTCGTGATTATACAATTCTTCATGATATGATTGAACTAATGTGTGACATTAGTTAAAAAGAAAAAAAGATCGGGTACTTCAGGTCACCCAGCAGTGCCTCGCCAGAAAGGCCTGGCGATCTGCTTCTCAAAAATCAGCCCCTAAGAACACTAAGGCCTCTTCAAGGTCGGGTCTATGAAAAAGGAAGGAGCTTCATTAACTTTCCTACAGAAAAACTTAATCCCTGGGAGTCGTTAGCTGCTGGCTGAATTAGAGGCATCTGTTGGTTATGGAAAGCGGAGGTTGGAACAAGGAAAGCAGTGGGGTGAGGAAAGCAGTAAGCAAATGAGGAAGGGATGCTGTTTCGGGGAAGAGTGTGAAGAGAGGATGTGAGTTTCTCGTTGACATGTGGAGCTTGAGGTGGCATCGGCGAGGCACACAAGTGACTAGATGGGAATGCTGTCGGGTGCAGCTGGTGGAGGGATCTTAGGATGGGTGAAAGCAGACTCTGCAGGCGGGGAGGAACCTCCAGGGCACTATATCATGCCGCCAAGCTTGGCATCAAGCACTGCACCATTTACACAGAACAGAGAGGAGGAGCCAGGGAAGGGACAGGGAGAGATACCGGAAACCCAAAGGACTCCTTGTCCTTGAAGCCAGGAGACCCACATCTGAAGGCAGACATCTCTGCTGACATTTGTCACATGCAAAGAAATGTCTATCGAAGGCCGGAAAAGGGTAATTTGGCCCATAATGGGGTGCTTGTTGTTATTTTAATCTTTGTCTTTTGATTTTTGTATTCTTGCCAAAAAATAGAGTCAGCTGCTGAAGCAACCGAGGAAGTGAGGTGTCTCTTTTGGATCAGGACTGATTGGGCCCCCACCAGCTTTGGGATTTCATCTGAGACTGCCTGCCCCACTTGAACCACTCCAAGGCCCCACCCTCTGCCTGCTGTTGGGCCAGTGCTGGTCATTTGAGCCCTCCTGGAAGGTCTTCCTCCTTTTCTGGGACCCTCTGCTTTAGCAAACATGATGTCCCCTTTCCAGGGACTGGTCTCTCCTGGCAACATGTCTGAAGTCTCCCAGCCCTTGCTTCTAAGGGGCAGAATGTCTTCCAACACGAAGGTGTTCATGTCTGTTGCAGTCTCTGACACAGCCAAGAGTTTCCGGCAGCACCACAATACAATATGCTTCCATTAGCCTTATCTATCTGTTCTCACATGCACATGAGGCGATGGAAAAGAACATGGCCTGTGTCAGGCGCCTCTTAGTGCTCAAAGTGACATTTTTGCCTTTTAACACTTTTATGCATTTATGCACCATAGATACTCGAGTATAAGCCAACCCAAAAGCTGCCGAGGCACCTAATTGTGCCTTGAAACTGCATCGAAAATGTGCTAAAAACAACTCGGCTTCTACTTGAGTATGTTCTTTGCTTGTTTGTTTGCAGTATCGAGAGGTTTTTTTGTTGGTTTTTTTCCCCCTTTCCCAACGTATTCGCCCAATGCAAAACGTGGTTTGCTTTCTTGCCTCCCATGGGCATTACTTAGGAATCCAAGTCAAATGAAATCCTTGACAACTTTGCTCTATTCCTCATGAATTATGATGTGGCTTATTGGTCCAATTTTGAGGGTATAGGTCACTGAAAATAGAGGATTTTTACATTTCATTATTTTCTGGGAACAAAACACTTCTATTTTGAGAAGGAAAGTTATTAAAAGTAGAGGCACTTTGTTCCTCAGTGCTGTCTTGCTTCCCAGAAATTCATTACAAATCAAAACACATTAGATAGGTCACAGTTGACAACCTATCAGAGGATTAATGCGCTGCCCACATCATCTGCCTCTGCCCAAGCCATCTCCACTTCTGGCTTCTTCCAGGGTTTGTCCCAATATCTACATCAGGCAAGGAGATGATTTGTTTATCATCAGCATACATTTTGATCTTTCCAAGGAAATCACCAGCAAACATACAGCTTAAGGGAAATAAATGCAAAGATACTTGCTTTTCCCCAAAGACCATGAAGAGGCAATTTGATACTCCCGTTGCTTACTTTTGTCGCTATTTTATTTTCCCACTAAATAAGTCAATAAAAAGTCTCCTTTGGTTTTCTTTGGTACCACTTAATTGGAAGCACACACTTTGGGCTTAAAAATCCTTGGTTTGGATTTTGCCTCGAGCTGTAGCCGGCCTCTGACCATCTTTAGAAGGATGAGAAACTCCCTTGTGTTGAAATGCACTTGAGGATAGTAGCGCCAACCTTGGCTGGACTTTGACAACCACACAGAGCTTTAAATACTCTGAAACCTGCATCCCGCTTCCAAAGAGTCCGGTGTAGTTGACCCGCAATGCAACCTGGGCACCGACATAGTTTTGTCTCTCCCTCCTCCTCCCACGTGATTCTAACAAGCAGCCACAGTTGGCCTTCACGGCTCTAGGGAAGGGAAGGTGGCATTTGGTGGTCCAACTGGTTCCCTCTTGACTACTAGCCAAAAGGTTGGGATTTCAAACCCACTTAACAGCACAAAGAATGAGAGATCTGCCGATCTGCTTTCACAGAGATAGCAGTGAAGAAGACCGTTTGTAGCAGTTCTACTGTATAAGACATGACCTTACAAGGTCACCATCAGGCAAAATTGACTCTAAGGCTATGGGGGGGGGGGGGAGATCCTCTAGGGAAGCGTTAAAGCAGAACACAGCTCTAATTTAGAGCCTAAGATGCTTCCCTGGGCCATTTCTATTGATGATTTAATTCCTGGATTTGGAAATCACTGCACCCAGAATAAAAGAATCCCAGTGGCAGGCACAGTGATGAAGCATTCAACTCATAACCAAAGGTGGGTGGTTGGAACCCACCAGCTGTTCTACAGAAGAAGATGGAGCAGCTCTATTGTAAGGACTGCAATGTTCAAAATCCTATGGGATGGTCCTGCACTGACATATAGCATCACTGTGAGGCAGAATTAAATGGATGGCAATGGTTGGTTGCTTTTTCCAATTGTACTCAAATAGAAATCCATGGGAATCTCAGATGGTTAAGTAATTCGCTGCTCCCCTAACGTTGGTGGTTCAAATCCTCTTGGAGGTGCCTTGAGGGAAAGGTCACAGGTTGCCAGGAGCTGAAATCCACATGCAGTGACTGTTTGGTTTTATGGTTTGACACGGGGATTTCTAGAGTAACTTTCACCTTCATGTGAAAACCAATGGAGCTGGAAATATTCACGAGAACAAATGAAAACAATAACCCACCAATGCCAGGATCCAGTGCTGGCCACATGTACCTTCTCATTCTGGGAGCCAAAAGCCATAATCGTTTGTGCCTAGTTTGTAAAGAGAATTACAAAGAGATAGGAGTAAAATTCCAAGATAATCAGGTTAAGAGATCTTGATTAAGTCAGACAAAAACAGCGGGGAAACCCTTCCTTAGAAACACTATCATTTTGAACAATTAGAGGAAAGCACTCTCTGGTTATTTGTGAAAATGCTAGCTAGCATTGGCATTTCACACAGGGTGCAGGGGAGTTGCTGGAAGGGGAGGAAATACTCTTTCAAACCCAGTGACACTTTTGGCAGGGAGATCCATTACCAGATTTTATAGAAACTAAAATCAAGTCTTACTCTTTGCACTATCTTCTGAATGTTGCTTGGTACATATGAGGGAGCTTCAAAGAGTTCCTGGGAAAATGGAATAAAGATAGAATGAACATTTTTCATGAACTTCTTTTATTTGAGGAATTGTGTCAGTCCGGATAGACTAAAGAAACAAATTCATAGACATACATATGGATATAATGGAAAGGTTTATGTACAAGAGGAATAGAACATTGAGAAAGCATCCCAACCCAGTCCAGTCCAAGGTCATAAGTCTGATACCAGTCTGTAAAGTCTCCTTCTGACTCACAAAGCACATGCAATGACACCAGGACAATCACAGGCCAGTGGGTGCAGAGTCTTGTGTATTCAGCAGGAGTAGAAGCATCCTGGCACTGGCAGGGGTCTCCCCATGGCTCCTCATTTCCAGGACTCAGAGTCCATCAGAAAGCAGTATCCATTGGCAGTAGAAGCATCTCAGCACTGGCAGGGGTCGCTCTGTGGCTTTTCTGGCTCCAGAAGTCTGGTTCCATCAGTGTAAACCTTTATGGCTTCTCCTCTGACTCCTCCAGTTCCCAGCACTCAGGGTCTATGCTGCCATCTTGTCTTATCAGGAGAGCGTCTCCAAGGAACTGAGTCTATAGTTTCTCACTTCCATGGGGGAAATATTGTAAGATTTCCCAGAATTCTCAGAGAAAGTCATATCCACACAGAGGTCTCATTGGCTATCTCCAGATTGACAGGCTAGACTCTACCCCTATACTCCCAATCATGAAATTGACATGAGTAGATGACTGTCCAGGGAGTGACGGGAGGAAGAGAAATTCTATTAAACATACAGGCTATACATTTCAGAAGCCAAGATGGATAAATTAAAGTAACAGAAGAATTTCTTTGGGGTGATTCAGGGTGGGGGCAATACTCTCATTTGACTTTGTGTTTCTTCCCCTGTGGCAGTCACCTGATCTGGTATCAATTTGACGATGAAGAGTGTAGGGGTAGAAAGCGAGAGAGAGAGAGAGAGAGAGAGAGAGAGAGAGAGAGAGAACCACATCTTAGACCATCAAGCCCCACTCAAGGACACAAACCCGAAGCACACACCAGGGCAAAATGCAAAAGGAGCACAACAGAGCATCAAGGGGAGCAAACAATCCCTGAGCAATTATGAAAATAGACTTCTGACTTTGAGAGTAGGGTTTGGCACCTCATCAGACTTGATTGAAAACTATATATAACATCAGCAGACAGACCTTGAACTATTTATAGGTCCTACCCCTCCCCTTCTTGTTCTTCTTTTTAAAATCGATCTATATAAGATAGGCAAGATAAAAATCCTGAGGAGAAAACAACAGGACAAATGGTTCTGGGGGAGACTGGGGAGAAGGAGTAGGGGTGGGGTTCTCAGAAAACTAAACAAATAAGCCAAAAATGCAGGGTTTAGGGAACAATAAGAGACCTAAAAAGTGATGCTTAGGAAGGCATAGATTGCCTGGTGGGGTTTAATCAAGGGCAATGTAGCCAAGAGGAAGAAATATAGAGAGTGTCTAATGAAGGTCAAACATGATAGTGGAACAGAAGGAAAGTAAAAAGAAATAGAGGAAAGAACTAGGAGGCAAAAGACATTTATAGAGGTATAGTCATATACATATGTAAGTACATTAATATACAATGTATAATAACATATCATGTATAATGTATATAAAGGGATGAAGGCCTATGTACATATACATTAAGTATTAAGGAAACCGATGGACATTGGGCCTCTGCTCAGGCCTTCACTTTTTTTTCTAATAACCTGGCACTTTATGATGCTCACCTTCCCAACACAATCACTGAAGACAAAATGGGTGCCCAAGCAAATGCGCTGAAGAAAGCTGATAGTGCCCAGCTATTAAAAGACACAGCATCTGCGGTCTTAAAGTTTGAAGTTAAGCAAGTGGTCATCTAGTAGGAAAGCAACAATCTAGTAGGAAGAAGCACATTGGAAGAAGAACACTAACTGTGTCATCATGCGGTGTCAATGGGATCAGGGAACAGGCATCAGAAGACCCCAAACAATCATACTGGTGTGAATGAGTGGGCTCAGAGTGGAGATCCAAATCCCATCTGTGGACAAATGGACATCCCCTCACAGAAGGGTCACAGGAAGGGACCAATGAGCCAGAGTGCAGGATAGCACCAGTGAAACACAACAGTCCTCTAGTTCTTTATTGCTCTTTGCCCCCCGCTATCATGACCTCATGTACACTAGTACAGATAAGAGCTGTCTACCCATGGAATCCAGGACAGATAAACCCCACAGGAACAAAAATGAGAGCAGTCATACTATGAGGGTAGGGGAAAGGTAGGTAGAGAAGAGGGAGAAAGGGGAGGACTGGTCAAAAGGATAAACATATAACCCCCTCTCTAAAAAAATAATAATATGGGCTGGCCCAGAGGCATGCTTTGCCCAGTGGGGTAGTACCAAACTTTATACGCCAGTGACATGGAAAGTTTTTGTGAGGAAATTTGGTCAAACCTTTGGGAATAAAGAGGTTGCAACCCAAACTACATCACCATGAATGAGAATCGCAGCTGACCAGCTAACTCATCAGAGTCAAGAATAATAGAACCTGGTCAAGTATAGCATAACAACCGCCCAGCTGAGAGCAGCCTGACTTACGAGCGCGCAGGAATACAAGTGTCAGGCAGAAGCCGGGGCTGGCAGGGCAGGCAAGTGGAAAGATGCCAAGAGCTGGTGAAAACACTTCAAGGACGCTGTTCTGTGAGAGGCCAGACCTCCCTCTCCATGGCCTTCCAGCCCAGGTGCAGAAGACTATTGCTTACAGATAACTTTGAACATTGTTGCTCAGCCCCGGATGTGCAGGCTACAAAGTAGCAGTGGAAAATTCCCCAACGACTCCCTCCCCTAGGCCCAGACTATAAAATTCCTCACTTTCTTTGATGGGTACAACTTCTCTGGCCCCAGTTAGGAACCCATGAACTTCGCAAGGGATCTCTGAAATAAACCTTTGCAACTGTTTTCTGCCTTTGCCTTTTTTCTTTTCATTACCAAATCTACCTTACAAAAAGCTAAGGGATTGTTCTTTTAACCACTAAGCTTGTGGGTGGTTAGTATGGACCCTCTTCTAATCATCACTGCTAGTTACCATTCTAACTGTGACTAATGAATGACTGCCTGGTAGTTTGTGCCAAGCATCATGGTAGTCATTTGCCTGGTCCCACATAACCCTCACAACAACTCTTTGAGTGGCGACGTGTAGGTATCCTCATTAATTTAAGATGATGAAATGAAAACGTAGAGAGATTCGATCTGTTCCCCAAAGCACACAATGAAATAGTGACCCTAGAATTTGAACTGAGGTCAGTCTGGCCCTGAACCCAAGCTCTTTACTATTGCAGAAAAGCAAATGAAAAATAAGCTAGATGATGAAAACCAAAACACCTGCCATTGAATTAATTCCCATCCACAGCAACTCTGCATACATTTCTGAGGCTGCAAATCTTCAGTGGAGTGTGCAGTCCCATCATTCTCCTATGGAGAGGCTGATGGCTTTGAACCATGGACCTTCCTGTTAGCCTTCCAACCCCTATCCAACAAGATCATCCATCAAGGTTCCTACTTAGACTACAAAGATATATACCATAGCTGTTGAACTCAATTTGTTCCAAATTCATGTTTGAACACCAAAAAGTTCGAGACTCAAACATATTTTTCCCACAAGAAAGAATGGAAAACCAAACAATTGGTTCTGGGTCCCCAAAGGTGCACTTACAAATTCATCTTCTCAAGACTTTGACACAAGGTTAAAAGCTCTGGGTTGTGGAAATATTCCTTAAAACATCTAAATATAATAAATACAGTACATTCAATATCAACACACAATGCAGTGAGTAAAATTAAAAATAATTTTTGTACAGGTACCTGTTGGGGAATGAACCCTCAGCCTCTGCGTATCCAGCAAATCGGCCTTCTCTATACTCTCCCCTTCCCCCTTCCTCACTACACTATGTCTGCCTGTTCTCTGCATTGTTCCAACCAGTCCTGCCTGCCTTTGAATACTCCGGCCTGCTCAGCACTTGTTTCAGCAACATATTCCCTTCAATCAGTATGAAAGCACTTAGCCTTCTAGTGTACCACTATCTCAGATTTCTCACTATTGAGCTATTTCTAAATCTATATTAACAGTAGCTTCTCAACCTTTTCTGTGGCTGGGGTTCTTTCTTTTCCTATGTCATAAGCTGCTTTAATTACAATTTTTACCTCCAAATGTTCTAATGTCGACTCAGCCATGTTGTTTTCAACTGCCATGTCAGACAAGCAGCAACCCGATCCAAATTTCACAATGATTTTCTTCTTTAACTCTAGCATGGCCCCCTTGCAGTCTTCCTCTGGCTTTACTGCTGCTATTGCCACGCTCTTCAGAGCCATGGTTACTATATTTTGCACAAATAAATTGGGGGGGGGGAAGCACACTGATGAATGTTCTAACGCAGTAATGTGAGCTCTATCAATTATGTGGGGACAGTGCGTAAGTGCCGTGACACCCCTTTTGTCCACAGTGAGATGACACGCAATTCCCTCTCAGCCTGGACAGGTTGTTCTTAAGTTGGATTTTCAGTCTGACTCTTGAACAAAGTTATGAACACCGAGTCGGTGGTGTCGAATGCTACTGTTTGAGGAATGGGACGCTGGAGCTTGGAGCAGGTTGACAACTGAGCTCTGTCCCACTGTACTTTCAGGACAGAGCCAGTATCACCAGCCTATGGGAGAAGACTGCCACCTCTTTCTTCCACAGACCTGGAGGCTCCAAGCGGAGTGCAGAGCTCCTAAAGACTGTGTAGCAGGAGAGGGAATTACTGCTTCTTTTCCAACAGAAAACCCAGCCCTCCAGAGGAAGAACCATGTGTTCCATCTAGTTGATTTCCTCCAAGAATGTCAATAGGTTTTGTATTGATTTCCCTGTGCCCCACCTCCCTTTAGATTGAATTATAATCATTATAGAATTATTTTTCTTTGACAACTCAATAGCAGTGTTTTTTGCTTATAGGCAGTAGTAAGATAAATAGTAATCGAAAATAAGAGGTTTTCATTCTTTCTTTTGAAATAAGGAAAAAGGTCCCTGTCCCCCATTTTGTGTGATTGTAGTTTTCCAGAATTCACTTTTCGTGATTTGTCCATTTACATTCTTTCTCTGTCTCTTTGAGAAATATGTAGATCTATGGTGTCAATTCAGAGATGAGCATACCCTTGGATAGCCTGTGATAAAAGATAAAAATTAGTTTTGCCCCTTAAATGCATGACTATAAGGGGCCATCTTGACTCAGCTTTATAAAGGGTAAGAATTCATTCTGTCTTTGGAATCTCTTTAGCAGATTGCCCGTGGTGCATCCTATTTCGGTTTAAGTTTATGCAACAAGAAAAGTTTTCTTTCTCTTTTATTTTTGTGGCGGCATTTTCTGGGTTGGGTAGATTTTGTGTTTAGTCATATTTTTCTCACCATCATCTAGTACCTTCATCCTGTGACAGACTTTGGCCACTACAGGTTACATCAGTCCACCTCTTCATTCATTTGAGCTGAAGATTCCAGAGAAAGCTAAATGTTAGTTTTAGGAACAGAAGTTAACTGGTGTGGTATGGGAAGAAGAGGACAGGGTCATGTATAAAAGGGTTTCACACACACAAAAAAATCAATGCATTTGAATTGTGGTGCGGGAAAAAAGAAGTGAACATGCCATGAATCACTAAATGAACAAACCAATCTGTCTTGGAAGAAATATGGCCAGAGTACTCCTCAGAGGCAAGGATGGAGAGACTTTGTATGTCTTAGCTGCAAGTATTTTTATGATTGCTAAAATTTCTTGATTAACTCTTTTATCATTATAGAATGTCCATCTTTATCTTTTCAGACAGATTTTGACATAAAGTCTCTTTGATGAGGTATTAAGATCACCACTCCATCTCTCTTCTGGGAGTATTTGTGTGGAATCTGCTCATCTCTTGGATTCTTTCGCTTCTAATGTATTTATGTCCTTTCGTGTCATGTGTGTCCCTTGTAAATAGCATATGGTTGGATCATGAGTGGGTATTTTCTTCTGGCTTTATTTTTGTCTCTTCTGGGTTCTCTATAAGTGGTGTGTATGTCCTTTGAAAATACATCTTTTCCATTAGACAAATTATGCTGTATTCTACCACTGGCTCCTTGGAACCTACAAAAATATTGGGTTTATGAAATCCAAAACTTTTCTTTCCCCATTAGCCTGCATCCTTATCACAGCAGTTGTAAACTGTAGTTGATTTATAGGGGACTTGGGTTTATAGGTACTTGAGTATGATGACTATACTTATATAATCGCTCATTACAATAGAGTGGGGTCCCTGGTGGTGCAGTGGCTAAGTGCTCATTATTGAACAAAAAGGTTGCTGGTGTGACTCCCCAGCAGCTTAGCAGAAGCCAGATGTGGCAGTCTGCTTCTGCTGAGATGTGGAAATGCCACGGGAAAGTTCCATGCTGTTGGATCACCATGAGGCAGCGGTACTTCAAGGACAATGGGTTTGGAATTTGGGCTTAGAAACAATAGAGGGGCAGAGAAAATGTGGGAAACCCAGGGTCCGGAAGAGAGTGTATGCAGACAGATTCTCTACATGCATAATTAAGAAGCCTAGAAGGCCAGGATCCTGGGGAAGGGAGGTCTTTACATTTGTGAGTTGTAGAAGAGTCCCAGTTATGTTCTCCCAATTAAAAATCGTTCCCCACAATCTGGCCCCCCCCATAATAGTGATATTATAAAGATATTTCCTATAAGCACACGACTGATTACTATGCAGCCTGAGGTCCTTATCTACAGGAGCAGTTGTGTTTCTATTGCTTTCCTTGCTCCAGAACTGGTGAGCGCCCCGCTGTCTTTCCTCAGTCCTGGTGTTAGGTTTCTCTCCTGGTGAGTCCAGTGACATCTAGGGTTGAGACACAGCCCGCCTCGTTATGCATGTGAATGACTAGGGTTGAGGAGGCTTGCCAGCTCCAAGACTGTCTATACCTGCTGGTTTTTTTTTTCTCTCTCTCTCCCCTCTTGTTTCTGGCTTCCTAGAAGAGGTGAGCACCCCAAACTCTTTGTCTGTCTCTATATTTTTTTCAATGGCACGATCACTCCACAGGACCCTCTTCATTGCGGACTGATTCCACAAGAAGCATATGCACCTTCAATGGCATAAGTCAATATGAGAACAACATCAGGTTCTTAAACATTCCAAAGATCAGGGAACCCTCACAGGACTGTGATGACACCCATAAAGTCACCAGAAGTTGGAGTTCACTCGCATCAGAGCAGCCCCTTGTGAGCTGAGCAGTTTAACAGTAAAAGATGTAAGGAGAGAGTGGAATGGAAAGGAAACGATAGGGATATATTATTCACAGCAAAATGCACGGGAATCCACTTTCCCCAAGAAATGGTTGGCTGGTCAGAGTTTACCCAAATGATTCAGGAAATCCGGCCAATGGAATTTCCCATTTTGTGCTTCAAAGTAAGTGTCCTTAATGTCCTGTACAACAGTGAAGCTTGTACACGTTTCAATGGTTCAATCAAATGCAAGCTTAGTACAATGCAGGCATCTGAACAGCAGGGACCAGGGATGACTCAGATAAACAAACCCAGCATGAAGAATGAAGCAGGGGAGAAGAAGGGAGAGAAAACTGCCACCCGCTTTTGTTGATGCGACTGCTTATCCACCACGGGGGCAAAGTAATACAATTTTCCCGAAGTTAGCAGGTGCCCAAATTCAGCCATTTAATCAGTTGGTTTTACAATGGCTTCATTTAATTGTGAATTCTTTAAGAATAGTTTTTCTTTCGTGGCTCTTTATTCTAACATTCAATAACTGCGTTCTTCCTGTCATCTGACCGGCTTTCCTCATTTTATAACAATGCTAACAATAAAATAAAGTGCAACATCCAAATCAGATTAGGTTCTATTATGCTAATAAGGTTAGCATAATCTCAAATAAATCCACTACATTTTCCAACTGCTGCTATAATCATGCAGACTGATGGAAAAGAATTTTTGGATTGCATTAACCAAATCTCTTTACAGGTTCCAAGGATGCTGGTGGGGGAATAAAGTACAATCTGTCTCCTGGACAAGATATTTTTGCAAAAGGCATGCATGTCAATGACAGAGGATCTAGAAAATGCAAAAATATACCAAGATGAAAATGCTACTCATACCTAATCCATTTCAATTCCTTCTAATCTAGATACTTTTGATGAAGTCTCAGGAAAAAGCAACACCATGAATTTCAAGAGATGGTGAACAAAACATTAATTATCTTTTTTTTTTTTTGGCCACTGAGTTAATTGCAGCTCATGACAATGTGGCAAAGACAGGGGACTCAGCATCAACTGTTGCCTTTCCTTCGTTTTGATTAATCCCTCCCTCTCTCGACTCCAAGCGCCATGCAGGCAGGAACCACAAGTATCTTTGCTTATAGTTTTAACTGTGATATCTAATCGTTTCTTGTATAGGATCTGATACCCAGTAACAGTTCAACTGAGGGTTGAGCCCTGGTGGCGCAGTGGTTGTGCGCAGGACTGCGATCCACTGGGCTGGTGGTTCAAATCCAGCAGCAGCACTCCAGAAGCAAGGCTGGGCCTCAACTCCCACCAGAGGGCAGTGATGGCCCCCCCCCACACACACACACAAAACGAAAAAACAAAAAACAAAACAAAAAGTTCAACTGACAGACACTGCATGAAGCATATATAACAGTTAGGGGTGCTACATTGCTATCAAAAGAAGCCAACTCTGGCTGATTTACCAAGAGAACACATTTATGAAAAGGTGACTGGGTCACTCACAGACTAGTTATGAATCTCATGGGTTTCAGCTAAGAGGCTTCAGATAAGAGCCATGTCTCCAACCACATCAACCTCACCTGGGCTGCAGTGTGCAACACTAACTACTCCCCCTGCACCCCCGTTACATCACAGGCACTGCTTCTTGACTCCAGACCTTGCCACTGCTGCCTCTGGTAACTGCAGGAGGGGTTGCTGCCACTCAAACTACCTCTGCACACCACATTGATCTAGGATGCCTCTCTTCCCTGCTCTTTATCCCAAGAGAGCAAGTCTGATGACTCTGAACTACTGAACCTCTCGAACTTTTCTGTCAGCAGCTTGGCACTTTATCCACTGTGCCCCACACAGATCCCATCTAACGAAAATAGCTCACTTTCCCTCGTCTGAATGAGTATCCGTGGCTTTACCCAGTCAATTCCTTCCTCACTGGAAAATCATGTCTCAAGTCTTTCTTGATTCACCTCATCGAGAGTGAATTTGTTTTGCCTCCTCCAGACAAAATAGCAGGAAAACTAATTAACCAACCAACCAACCAACTAACCAGCCACCCAACCGGCAACCAACCAACCAACCAATAACAAACCTTATGGAAGCACAGAGAGGTTGGGGATTATAAGCTAGTCAGTATCCCTGAGTTGGGGAGAGGGGGGAAGCTGAAATGATAAAAATGTAATTTTTACTCTATAGGCC
>PVJH01014900.1:0-13592 GCA_004026705.1 Nesogale talazaci | reverse complement strand
CAAGAAATCATTAGTTCAGTTACTGTCTTTATAGATTTGCTCATCCTGGATTTCATATACAGAAAAACATACCCCACCCCCCAATCCAACAACAACAACAAAGCAAAACAGAGAAAATCCTCAATCAAAAAGAAAGTAAAAAATATTAAAAACTGGAACAAAATTTAAATGGGTCAAATGGGTGATCAAATGATAAAGTGTTGAATTTTAACCTGACTGCATTTGTAATAATCTACTTGCCATTGCATTCTGCATAATATCAAGGCTATTCATATCCCTGCTTGACGGTCAGAGGGAATTCACCACATGTATGTTCCTATCCCTGCCCTTTGAGGCTGAAACAACTTTAAAATGGATCAAAAGGGAGATCAAATGCCTAATCACTGATTTTTAATTTGCACTACCAACTGCCAAAGGCTTGTTTTGCTTTTGGGGGCCACGGGAAGTCATCGAGCATTTTGACTTAAGACATTCAACATCAGTTCCTCCTGGGTCTAGATCTAAGAGTCCTTTACTGATTTCCTCCCCAGTCCATTGTAGTGATAGCTGTTTCAAAGCTGAGCAGAGTTACTTGGTCCATCCCTGTGGTTCCTGGTTCATAAGTTGCAGGAGTTATCTTATGAAGTGGCTGGGAGAGTTTTAATTATCATCCTCATTAGAGGTAGCCATCACCACCAGCGGTTCTCATAGCTCCCCGTGTGGCCTCACAGTGCTAACTCCATCAACTACCTCTATTTCTCTGGAAAGAAGGTCCTAGAAGTCCTACAAGTCTTAAAAAAAATCCCATTCTTGTTGACCAGGGTGCATCAGAAGGCCATAGGGTACAAAGTTAACATGGAGTCTTAGAACCCTCTTGTTCCTGATGGTGTCTGCTGTTGATTCAATCTGACTCAAGGCAACTTCACAGTGACCCGACACAACAGAGTAGATAGTATTACCCCATAGACTTCTTAGGCTGCAATCTTTATAGGAAAAAGTCGCCACATCCATCACCTATCCATTTGTGGCAGTTACACAATCTGTTGTCAACTTGAGACTATTCAGAGTGAAGGGGTGAAGGTAGCCTGTCAATCAGATCACAGCTTGATGACTTCATTTCGAGGTGCTAAGGAGATAAATAGCTCATTGGAGGTGGGACACTCCCTCTCTCCCTGCAAGACATTCCTGTTGACAAGCCACGTGGAGAGTTATGCTGATGGCAGCCAGAGCCTTGGAGGTGGACAAGCCAGGTGGAGACCCATGTCAGTGCTAAGATGCTTCTACCGCCACTGGATCCACAAGACTTTGCACCCACTGGCCTGTGATCTTCCAGCACACGGCATCATTGCATGTGTTACATGAGTCTGGAGCAATTTACAGACTGGTACTGGACATATGGGCTAATATGAGACTTTAGGGACGTGATCTGGACAGGATTGGGATATTTCTTCATGTACAATTGCGCTTGAGCTAAAACTCTTTGCTATACACATTTGAGTGTCTGTGAATTTGCTTCTCTAGTCTACCTAGACTAACACGTTATTGCATTGTTACATTGTTACGTGAATATTCTAAGCAGATAATGTTTCTCATCTGCTGCCTAGACCATCTTTTGAGGTCTTTATTAGGTGCCATCACTCCTGTATATACAACAGAGGGAAACACTGGCCAGTCCTACGCCCTCCTACAGTCTTGGGGAGATACAAATAGTTATGTGCTTAACTGCTTGCCCAAATATAAGTGGTTTAAATTCCCCCAAGGGTAACGCTGATGACCGACCCAGAAGCAGTCTGCTTGTGAAGAGCCCAGTCTGGCAAGCCCGCTGATGAAGCTCTCCTCTGCACATGGCGGGGCACAGCTGCACATTGGAGCAACAATAAATCTCTTTGAGAACAACTCTTTGTCGTTGAACACACGGTCTGCTCATGGAGGTCACGTGAGGTTTGCAGACACTCCCAGGGGATAGCTCCGTGAAATCAGGGGGACAATAGCCAATGGGAAGGTTGGATGGGAACCTTAGGGCATTGTGCATTTATGTTGATGAGGAGCAGCAGCTCAGAAAAGGACACAGGGAATGGATTCTGGACGGAGAATGTCAACAGTGTCAGTGAACGGAACCCACAGACGCTGTTGAACTGGCGCCTGTTTGTGCATCTCCAAACAACAACAAGGAAATTAAAAAAGGATGTGTGAGGGAACGGATGGGAAATGGATGCTGAAGCATCTTGTGGAAGATTAATTACCTCAGGAAAGAGGCTGGATCCACCGGGGCAAGCAGCTTTGGATCTTCAGAGTTCAGGTGAAATTGCAATTCAGAAGCATTTGCCAATCCCGGGCCACAGGGGAAGAGAGCGAGGCCATTGCTTTCTCTTCAAATCTACAAGTCTATGATCTGCCAGAGGGGCTGGGACTGTGAGGCCTCCAAGGCAATGCTCTGTTTGCAGAAATGTAATTGGATCACTGCACCCCAAGAAAATAGGCGCTCTGCAGACACTGAACAATGGGTCCCCCAGACAGCGGTCTCTGTGCCCCGTCCTTGACCGTCAGTTTTCACAGTGTCCCTCAGATGGTTATGAAACTGGTTCCTAAGGTCAACCAACAGAGAGCTTGTAACGGCACCATTAGTATGAGCAAAGGGTCCACACAGAGGTCCCAAGTGGAAACAAGCCAACCCCAGCACCCCAGGGGCTTTTGGATAAAATGAAGCACATGTGGTATCCCTTAAACACAACATCCCGCATATTGGATTTAAGCTGTAGGCAAATGATCAGTGCAGTTGGTAAACAAACAGAAGCAGTTGCTAGATAAAAAATATTCAATTCTGTTAGACTGACACATGTATGGCATCCAACGTGTTTTGATTTGATTTCAACCCCAATCTGTCAAACAAGATCTTTAGGAAGGAAAAGTGTACCGGCAACTAGTCTGCAAAAAAAAAAAAAAAGCATCAGTTGTAAGGGGGTGGGTGGTGGGGGGTGGTGGTGTTGAGTTAGAGAAAGGGCTTCCAGCTCTTGTGATACTCACGGGCTCAGAGAGAAAGGGCGTATCTGTTTGTTAACAGAATTCTTTACTTGCAAGCATAAAACTATGTACCTTGGGGGCTGAGCCCTGGTGGGGTAAGTGGTTGAGTGCGGGACTGCGGCCTGTGGGCTTGGCGGTTCAAATCCAGTAGCGGCTCTCAGGAGCAGCACTGGGTAGTGCCCAGAGCCACCAGAGGCAGTGATGCCCACAAAAAAAAATCGACTTAAAAAACAACAACAACAACTATGAATCTTGGTTACCTGATGCTGCTTAATGAACCACTCCCAAAACTCAGGCTGAAGGAAGCCATATATGTTTCTCTCTCATGGCTTGGAGGAGTTCTGTCGGTGTGGTGGGCCAAGACAAACCCACGGGACAGTCCTGCTCTGGCCTGTAGGGTACTGTGAGTCGGAATGGAGTCCTTGGTGGTGGGCTTCTTTGTTCATGAATTTTCATACAGACTTACTGGGCTCAGCTCGCTGGCTCTATCCTGGATGGTCTGGTGTAGTTGGAGGCTGAGAGTGGCCTGGTCTGTGGTCAACCGGGAGTCCCTGGGAGGGGCCAACAGTGAACACACTCGTTAACAGGAAGGTTTTAAATTGTCACCCCCCTCAGAGGCTTTCCCAAAACAAATGTCTGGTGATACACTTCTGAGAACCTGTCCATTAAAAAACTATGGCGCACGGATCTATTCTGACCCCCTGGGGGTGGCCAGGAGTCTGAGAAACTCAATGGCAAGTTTCGTTTGAGTACGCTGGTCACCTGAGGGTGTGGGTTGGCTGGATCTCCAGAATGGCTCTCTGGGGAGCCCTTCAGTGGGTGCTGGCAGGTGACTGGGCTCTCCAGCTGAAGCTGAGCCTCTCCTTGTGCCTCGGGCATCTGTCTCAGTATGACATTGGGACTCCAAAAAGGAACTCCCAGAAAACAAGGGTTTCAAGAGGGCCAGGCAGAGACAGCAGGCTTCTTATGGCAGCCATGGAAGTCCACCACATTATGTGGTAAGCCAGTTACAGAGTCAGCCCGGATTCAGAGGGGTGAGACTGGTGGAAATTAACGGATGCAGGACATAGGGAAGAGCCTGTGTTGGACCCATTACTTATTGTGCTGGGCAGTGAGGAAAAGGAGGAGGAGGAAGTCTTTTTGAACTGTGGGTCAGTACATGGAGGTCTAGAGGGCTCAGCATGCCTCAGTTTCCTTCTTACCAATACTGTGGATATTCATAGTTATAAATCAGTACCTCTGCAAACCGAAGAGATGCCTAATGGTCCCAATACAGACTATCTCCCTTCCTACCTCCATGCTGGAAGCAGGATATGACAGGCAGTGCCTGGTAGGCAGGGTGATTTGCCCCTCCCACCCCCATTTCTTTTAGAACAGCTGGTCTTGAGTCAGTAAAAGATTAGGTTGTGTACTAAAAACTGAAAGAAAAGGAGAGGAGAAAAAAGGAGAGGATGGTAGAGGAGAGGAAAAGAGAAACGAAAACATCTTTGAAGAACCACCATGGCACTGTAGCTGTTGTAACCAGAAAAGGAATTTATTAAAGTCACCAGCTCACTTAAAAACACTCATGAAAAGCACAGAATCAGAGTTAGAGATGACACAATCAAGGATAGTCGTCCCATTACCATAAAGCAAGGGTTAAAAAATTTCTTTAAAAAAAAAACAAGGGTTATCAACCAGATAGCACAAGGGCATAGACATAAGATGCTAGCCACTGTGTGCACAGGCTTCTGCTACTGCTGCTACTACTTCTACCTCTACTCTTACCTTCTCTGGAGAAATGTCTCCTAAGTGTTGCTGTCTGAAACTGGTCCATCAAGTTGGTGGTCACATGGTTGGGTCCCTGTTAAAATGTAGTCTGGGAAAATTTGATCCTGGTTTTTTCTATGGGCAGGCAGAAACCATAAGGTCTTTGTCTACTTGTCCAAGTCAGATTCCTGGAAGTGTTCAAATTCTGTCCTTCTCTGTCCCTACACTAACACTGATGACCTAGTCAAGTCTATTGTCCTAGAAATAAAGGTCTCTGAGAGTCGTCTATTCTTCTCAGGCCAACGGCAACAGTCTGCATGGATGAAACTAGTTATTGGATTGTTGTTGAGGGGAACTGTTGGGTTGGTTGACATCTTTTAATTTCAAACATGTCAAGCGTGTTCTTTCCTTTTCACTTTCTAATTCTAGGTTGTTTTACATTTCACGATCATATTGGGCTTTGTCTTCTTAAGATGCTCTTTGAAATTTTCTATTCAGTTCCTTCCATTTTCTTTAGCTACTCTATGATCAAGAGCAAATTTTAGTCTCTGTTGACATTCATTTTGATGTTTTCTTTCTTTCCAGTCTTAAATGACTTTTTGCCTTCCCCCCCATTAATAAAGGTCTTGATGTCCTCCCACAACTCATGAGATCTTCTCTCATTAGTGTTCAATGTGTCACATCTGTTCTTGAGATGTTCTAGAAAGAATACACAGAGTAACTGTACCAAAAAGAGCTAGTTGACATTGCACCACTTCAGGAGGTAGTGCACGAGCGAGAACAAATGGTGCTAAAAGGAGAAGTGCAAACTACACTGACTGCATTAGTCAAAAACAAGACTCCAGGAATTGATGGAATGCCCACTGAAAGTTTTCTGAAAGCTGAAGACAGGCCGGAAGCACTCCCTCATCTATGCCAGGAAATTTAGAAGACAGCTACCTGGCTAGTTGACTGGAAAAGATTAACATTTGTGCCCATTCCAAAGAAAGCTGATCCCCTGAAATGGGCAAACTATAGAATATTATCATTGATATCTCACACAAGTAAAATTTTGCTTAAGATCATCCAACAATGTTTACAGTAGCAAATTAACAGGGAACTGGCAGAAGTTCAGGCTGGATTCAGGAGAGGACATGTAATAAGGGGTCACATTGTGGATGTCAGATAGCTCTTGGCTCAAAGCAGAGAATACTAGAAAGATGTTTCTTTGTGTCTCATTGACTGTGCAAAGGCATTTCACTGTGTGGACCATAACAAACTGTGGATAATGTTGAGAAGAATTGGAATTCTGGAACACTTTATTGTGCTCTTTCAGAATTTGTACACAAATCAAGAGGCATTTGGGTGAACAGAACAAAGGCATGCTGAATGATTTAAAATCAAGAAAGGTGAGTGGTATTATTGTATCCTTTCACCATACTTGTTCAAACTGGACATATGCTGGGCATATGCTGGACAAATCATCAGAAAATCTGGATTAAGTGAAGATGAGTGTGGTATCAGGATTGGGTTATTAACAGCTTATTAACAAATGAGGAAGACTTGAAGCACTCGCTGATGAAAACCAAGGATTGCAGGCTTCAGTATGGATCACAACTCAATGTAAGGAAGACCATCATCCTCACAGCTGGACCAATGGAGAGAAGTTTGAAGTTGATGCAACGATGGAGAAAAATTTGAAGTTGTCGAGGATTTTTTTTAACTTGGATCCAGAATCAATGTTTATGGAAGCAGCGGTTACGTGACCAGAAGACATACTGCATTCAGTAAATCTACTGCACAAGACTCCTTTAGAGTATTGCAGAGCAAGGGTGTTACTTTGAGGACTAAGGTGCAGCTGACCAAAGCCACGGTATTCTCCATTGCATCAAATGCATGGGAAAGTTGGCCATTGAATAAGGAAGATTGTAGGAGAATTGATGTATTTGAACTGTGGTGCTGGAAGACTATGAACTGCTAATAGGACAAAACTGATATGTGTTTGTAGTAGGGTCTTAGATCTCCTTAGTGCAAGGATGGCTCGACTTTGCCTTATATGCTTTGTGCATGTTGTCAGGAGAGACCAGTCCCTGGAGAAGGACACTGTGATTGGTGTAATGGAGGGGTGGTAAAAAAGAGGAAAGGCCTCGAGAAGATGGATTGACAGAGCAGTTGCATCAATGGGCTCAGGAAGAGAATGGCATAGGATCGTGTAATGCTTCATTCTGTTGTGCATAGGATTGCTGTGAGCCCAAGCGGACTCCATGGCCCCTAACAACTACAATACCACCACCACCATCAAGTTGATTCGGACTCATAGCGACCCTGTGTACAAGAGAAGAAACACCTCCTGGTCCCATACCATCTTCACAACTGTTCTTTTGTTTGAGCCAATTGTCGGAGGCATGGGGTCAATCCTGCTGCTCAAAATAATTTAAAAATCATTCAAGAGCCATGATATAGTTTTACCAACAAACGAAATCACCATTATCAGAATGATATCTTCTAAAATTCTTTTTTCTTCTAAAATTCTTATATATGAAACTATGAGAGTTTTATTTTCATTTGCAATGTTATTTCATAGCCACATGTACATACTGAAAGATCCACACATGCCCACAGGAGCCACAGTTCACCGAATCCTGAGCTAGTCAAGTGTTCTCACCACTGTAAAGAAAAGCAGGCTTCTGGGCACCCTGGGGGGTGGGGTGGGGGGGGTGGATCCATTCCATTTGTCTCTTACTTTCTGTTTTAGACCGGCTGGACTAAAGAAACAAATCCATCAACATGCATATGTATAAAAGGGAGAGGTTTATATACAAGAGGAATGGAACACTGAGAAAGTATTCTAACCCAATTGAGTCTAAGTCCATAAGTCTGTTATTAGCCCATATATCTGATATCAATCCATTAGTCTTCTTCAGATTCATGAAACACATGCTATGGTGCCAGGACAATCACAGGCCAGTGGGTGCAGAGTCTTGTGTATCCAGTGGTAGAAGCATCTCAGCACTGGCAGGGGTCTCCACATAGTTTCTCTGGCCCCAGAGGTCTGGTCTCATTAGGATAAGCCCATCTGGCTTCTCCTCCAGCTCTTCTAGGACTCAGGGTCTATCAGCATGCTGCCATCTTGTCCTGTCAGTAGAGCGCCTCCAAGGAACTGAGCTGATGGTCTTTCATTTCCATGGGGGAAATATTGCAAGATTCCCCAGAATTCTTAGAGAAAGTTATGCCCACACAGAGGTCTCATTGGCTATCTCCAGGCTGACAGGCTAGACTCCACCCCTCCACTCCCAATTATGAAAATGACACAAGCACACCTTCTATGTTAGACCTGGACAAAGGTTCCTGTGCCTCAAGTTCCCATTGGTGGAAAGAAGGATATGGACTGTTTGTACCTTGAGCTTCCTTCTCATTGTATCAATAAGCAGAGTTTTGTGGTAAACACCCAAAAAGGTTGTGAAAAACTGACTGTTAGCAAGCTGTGGCTCTGCTTCTGGCATCTGCATAGGCACCAGGAGTTTTTGTTTGTAGCGTCTATGCATTTATCAAGCCCGTAATCACGTTTGGCTAGAGGCTGGGACGGGATGCCCTTCAACCCTGCCAGGGAAGCCAAGTCTTCTCTGTGTCTGGCAGTAAATCCATATTGTCAGAATTTCTGATTACCATAAGCTGCCAACATAGTAGCTCATTATTCTCATCCCATTCCAGGCTCCACAAAATTGAGTCTGATTAAAAGTTTACAGGCAAGAGAGGAAACCTTAAGCAAAAGTTATCTTCCTGGTTTGGGACTCCCCACCAGCCCCTGCCCCAACATCCTTCCAACCCTAGCCCCGCAGAAAACTTTTATTTTTTTGTACACAGAGTGCTCCTTCTTCCTCTTCCCCCTTCCTGAAATCCTTAAAAGACAGCTAGCTTATGCTATGGGCAAGGCTGGGCATATTTAATAAGATGTTGAAAATTGTTTATCACCCCGGTATGCTGCAGGAATGTGAACAACATAAAGTCTCTTAATCATTCACAGAAAGTTGCTGACCTCAGTGGGCGCTTTGGGGTAGAAGCACCCCCGCCCAAGGGCACCTTTGTCATCAGTAACAGGCTCTCATCTGACGTCTGTGAAGAAGAAAGAATCCAGACGGAACACAAACCCTACAGCAGTATTGCTCGCAAGGTGACCTTAAAGGATACACAGTACAGGTAAAGCACAAAGATATTTTTTGACGGTCTATCTACAAGGTGGTGTAATGGGAACATCACAGGCTACTATCCAAAGGTCAACAGTTTGAAACCAGCAGCTGCTCTTCAGGTGAAAGTCCAGGCTTTCTAGTTCCATAAAGAGTCCCAGTCTCTAAAGTCCACAGGAGTCATTCTGCCTTGTACTGTAGGGTCGCTGAGTGTTGATAGGACTAGAGTTCTACCCTGCCGTATAGGGGTGCTAAGAGTCAGAGTGGACTCGATGATAATGAGTTTGGTTTTGGAGTATGTATGTCTAAAGGAGTTCTGGTGGTACAGTGGGCTAGCCATTGGGCTGCTAATTGCAAGGTCAGCAGTTTGAAACCACCAGCTGCTCTTGGGGATAAAGATGAAGCTATCTGTTCTCTTAAAGATTCCTGGTCTTAGAAACCCACAGGGGCAGGTCTACTCTGTCCTCCAGGGTTTCGGTGAGTTAGAATCACCTTCATGGCAGCGAGTTTTATAGTGAAGAAAATGAATAATGGAGAGGTGGACAATGCACTGGAAAGACTGGAGAATGACTGATGTCTTTGAAATACAGTGTTGGCAAAGAATATCAAGGATACCAGGAACTGCTAGATGAATGCACACATCGATCTTGGAAGAAGGACAGCTAGAATGCGACTTAGAAACAAGGATGGCATGTCAGGAAGCTTGGACACGTCACCAGGAGAGACCAATTTCTTGAAAGGGACATTGTGCATAGTAAATTAGAAGATTATTGAAAAAGAGGGAGATGGATTGTCAAAGTCACTGCCACAAGAGAATCGAACATAATGGTTATGAGCATGGCACAGGTCCAAGCAGTGTTTTTGACTTTTAAACATAAAGCTGCTGTATGTTAAAACTGACTCGATGGTGCTTACCTACGGCATATGTCCTTAAATTTTACGCCCATGTTGTAGATCACCACGATGAAATGTGACCATGGTAAAATAGTGGAAACCTCCAAAAATTAAGTGAGAGAATATTGGTAGTTACATAACTTCATGTCAACTTGAGGGATTATAAAAGTGTAGGGGGTGGGTGGGTATTCAACCTGTTAATCAGATCACTGCCCGCTGGAAACTCCTTGTGGGTGTGGCCTTCTCATAAGGAGAACCCTGGGAACCTCCCACTTTCTCTCTCCCACCTTCTATTGATGACTGACCCTGGTTACTGCCAGAGCCCTGGAGATGTGTCCACCACCATTGGTTCCACGGGACTGTATCTCCACCAACCTGTGATATTCTGCATTCAGCATCATTGCATGTAGCTTTGGGAGTCTGAAGGGGAACTTGTGCACTAGTATTGGACTTATGGGCGTGAGTTGGACTGGACTTGAATGCTTTCTAGATATATAGCTACTTCTGCATAGAAATCTCTTTTTTTACCCATATATGTGTGTCACTGGATTTGTTTCTCTAGTCAACCTGGCCTTACACAAAGAATAAGGAGCAGGTGCAGTGCTCATTTGTTGGGGTATCAGGAGTGGGTGTTTCAATGTTGTGCCCTGAGATTTTAAGGGAAAGGAAGAATTGGTGATGGAGAGGAGATTGGTAGGAAGGGGTGCCCAGGTCACCCATAGGTGTAGCAAGCTCTTACAGTATAAGTTAGGGTGTTAGCAGATATTCAATCATCCCAAAAGTATATGTCTAGGCTTTTAATATATTCCCACCAAGCATATGCTTTTCCAGAAAAGTCTCTTATCTATGCCTTAGGAGTGGCTTCCCCAGGTTCAGACTGGTCAATGTCATTCAGAAAACAATGTTCTCTTATACATTCTCTTCTGACAGACATTTTACTGAGCACCAGCCATTGAGTATTCTAGGTGCTGGGGACAGCAGAGTAGAGAAAAATGGATATGCTCTCTGCCTCCACAGAGCTATGTCCTAAGAAGATAATAAAGAATTCAACAATCAACAAACCAGAAAATAGCAGAAAGTGGCACATGTCATAGAAGGAAAATAATGATCCCCTCTATGGTATACCTTCATGTGTAAGATGGACACATATTACTCAGTTAAATTCTGCATGGCAAACATCTTAAGATAGTGGTCTATAACAAAAACAAAAAACTCATTCCAATTGAGTTGATTCCAACTCACAGGGACCCATAGGACTGGGTGGTACTGCACCTATGGGTTTCTCAGCTCTAATTCTTTATGGAAGTAGACAGCCTCATTTTTAAACAGAGAAGCAGCTGGTGGTTTCAAACTGCTGAGCTTGTGTGGTAGTTACATAATCTGGTGTCCATTTGAGGAGTAAGAATGAAGGGATGGAGTCTAGTCTGTCAATCAGAATAAAGCCAATGAGGCCTCTGTGTGGGCATAACCTTCCCCTGAGGATTCTGGGAACTCCTGTCTTTCCTCCACGAAGGTGGGAGACACTCTCTCTTTCTGCTCACTCCCTGTGAGACATCCCTGTGAAGAAGACACATGGAGAGAGGCTGATGAAGCCAGATCCCTGAAGCCGGAGAAGCCATGCAGCTTACAGTGTCACTGAATCCACAAGACTTCCCACCCACTGGCCTGTGATCCTCCTGCATTTGGCATCATTGCATATGTTTCATGAGTGTGAAGAGAACTTTATAGATTGGTATGGGACATATGGGCTAATATCAGATTTATGGACGTGATCTGGACTGGACTGTGATGTTTTCTTAATAGCCAATTGCTCTTGTATAAAAAACTCTTGCTTATACACATATGAGTGCCTATGGATTTGTTTCTCTAGTTTACTCCGGTTAACACACCTGTGGCCCACTATTCCACCAGAACTCCTTTGGACAGATTGATACTCCCAAAGCAAACTCCTAGCCGGCGAGTCAATTCCGACTCAAGATGACCTTATAGCATAGGGTACAACTACTCTTAGTCCTAGACGGCGACTCTTTACAGGTGTCGAACAGCTCAGTCAACCCCTCACTGGCACCAAGTCGATGCTGACTACTATATGGGGAGCTATGAGCTGGATAACAGGAGTAGGAAAGTCTCCTCTTTCCCCAAGGAGCAGCTGGCAGCTTAGAACTGTTGATCTTGCAGTAAGACCCACCGGCGTGTAACCACTACACCACCAGGGTTCCTGTGAGCATAACTAGGCATGCACGCACACACACACATGCACACACTTTTTATAATGTTGAAATTTCCTTACTTGAGATTGGAGAAAAGCTAGCACAAAGAATAAAACTTGTGCAAGGTAATCCTTGTTCATTTTGTGTGTGTGTGTTTCAAGCTACAGATAGCTGAGATTCTGTGACAGAAGCATCAATGGCTACTGACTTGGTAGCACACTGTCCTCACCACACACACCCTCACTCAGAGGGGACTGGACATCTAGTCCTGCTGGTTCCCCTGTCCGTCTTCACTAGGTAAAGCGACAGGTCACTATCACACATTGATGGACAGCCCTTTCACTAGTCCCAGTAGGTGGCCCCTGGGGGGAGAAGAGAGTACTCTTCTCTTGAAGACGAGGTTCTTGAGGTTCCTAGGAGGGAAGCAAATTGCTTTCAGCTGCCCAACTACTGGTCAGCAGGTTCATGATGAGCACCCTGGCAGGTGTGTCTAGGGACCTGGTGGGGTGGGGGCATTGTTCATGAATTGAACTAATAATTGCACAGTCAGCAGTTCAAAACCACCAGTGGGTCCTCAGGAGAAAGACAAGCCTTTCCACTTGCATGAAGCATTACAACCTCTCAGAAGAAACCCAAAGGGAATTCTACCCCATCCCATGGGGTCTCTGTGAGTCAGCATTCACTGGATGGCAGTGAGTGAGGGTAGTAGTTACTTCATTGCATATCAAAAGTGTAGATATATAAAAATGCAGGAATGAAGTCTAGCATGTCAATCAGGTTACAGTCTGATATAGGAGTGTCCCTGGATTTGTTTATCTAGTCAATCTCGTCTAATATATTCCATATGCCAAGGCCCTTGATGAGTGGTTAAGAGTCTACTTTTAACATCATGACTTATGTATGCTCTGCTTAACAGAATGAAACCCTAGCATTATTTTGCAATTTTTAAATTCTAAAAAGATTGAATGATAGAAATAATGCATACATGCTCATTATAAAAACTGGTAAAGAAGTAGAAGAAAGTGCCCATGAGCCACAGCCTTACAATTCAGAACTAACCACTGCTAACATTTAAATATGTTCTTCCAGAATTTTCTTTATGTATATATTCATGCGCATATGTGCGTGCACAAACACAGATATATTTTTGACTGCCATAATGTTCTTGTACTTATAGTCTAACTTGGTAGATTGTGAATAACTTTCTAAGGCAAGAAAAGAATTATATAATATAGCTTTTACTCAGAGTCAGGATTCCAAAGGATCACATTTTGAAGCCCTTTGCTGCTTCATCTTTAAGTCACATTTCAGGAAGCTCAGATGACTTTATTCTTTCACCAACAACGTCTAACAATCCATCTTCCCCAAATGCTCAGCACATGCTAGTTACATCATCTCATGTCAATGTGGAGATGTTAAGAGTGAAGGGGTGGAGCTTAACCCATCAAATCAGATCACAACCTGATGATACCTCCTTGTGGATGTGGTCTTCTCATGAGGAGGGTTTGGGAACCCCCCCTCTTCTTCACATTCCTGTTGAAGATCCACTCTTGGAGAGCTGAAGGAGCTTTGAGGA
>PVJH01014899.1:0-55814 GCA_004026705.1 Nesogale talazaci | reverse complement strand
TTTTTTTTTTTTTTTTTTTTTTTTTTTTTTTGGGGGGGGGGGGTTGTGGGCGTCACTGCCCCTGGTGGTCGTGGACTTCTTCTTCTTTTAAATCATTTTATTGGGGGCTCATACAACTCTTATTACAATCCATCCATCCATCCATCCATCCATCCATTGTATGTCAAGCACATTTGTACATTTGTTGCCTTCATCATTCTCAAAACATTTGCTTTCTACTTAAGCCCTTGGTATAAGCTCCTCATTTTCCCCCTTCCTCCCTGCTCCCCCTTCCCTCATGAACCCTTGATAATTTATAGATTATTAGTTTGTCATATCTAACAATGTCTGATATCTCCCTTCACCCACTTCCCTGTTGTCCATCCCCCAGGGAAGAGATTACATGTAGAGCCTTATATGTTGATTCCCCCTTTCTGCCCCACCTTCTGTCCACCCTCCCAGTGTCACTGATCCTGAAGGTATCATCTCTCCTGCATTCCCCAGGTTTCCTGCTCCTATCTGTACCAGTGTACATCCTCTGGTCTAACTGGATTTGTACGGTAGAACTTGTCTAACTGGATTTGTATGGTAGAATTGGGATCATCATAGTGATGGGAAGGAAGCATGTAAGAACTAGATGAACGCTGTATGTTTCATGATTTAGGATTTTTGAGGAGGCTTGGTGGTGTCATGGATTACCCCTTAGAATGGCCATCACCAGGCCGGCAGTTCAAATACATCATCTGCCCCATGGGAGAAAGATGAGTGTTTCTATTCCCATAAAGATTTTATAGGATTGGAAACCCCAGGGGGCAGTTCAACCGTTAGTCTATAGGATCACTGTGAGTGAGAAGGGGATTCTGGAGAAAAGGTGGGGGTCCAGCAGTTCCTAGGAAACAGCAGAGGAGACGCAGAGTCAGGCATGGGAAGGGGGTCCAGGTAGAAGTGGTGGCATGAACAAGGCAGAGTTCTTGCCCCAGGGCCAAATGGCAGAGAAATTAGGTCTATCTGTGGGTGACACCTCAAGTGTTAGATCACAAGCTGCCTGCTCTGCTTACTGCTCTACGCGAGAACATCACTTCCCTGCTTTGTGTGTGTTTTAAACAATACAGAATGGTTAGGGCTCCTCAAGACTGGTGACACGGAACAGAGCTTACTTTCATCTGCAACGTTGTCTTCCCAAACCCAGAAAACAAACCCAGGGCCATGGAGTGGATGACAAATCTAAGCGCATGTATAGGAGAGAGGAGAACGGTCCCCGTGAGTTTTTGAGACTGTATCTGTTGAGGGGAGTAGAAGGCTCACATTTTTCCCTTGGAGGGGCTGGTGGTTTCGAACTGCTGACCTTGGGGTTAGCAGCGCAGTGTTTAAACACTATGCGCCCAGGACTCTGTTTGCCTTCCAGGGCCTGTTAGTTTGTCCACGGAGGGCTGTACATTTAACAACTTACCCAGAATGGCATAGCCGGGAGTGAGGCCACAGAGTCCTTGGACCCCAGAGGTAGTTCTGGGGTCCCTCTCTCAGGTGCTATTATTGAGGGAAAATATTATTATTTATTTCAAGCTATGGTAACTCTCTGTGCGCAGGCTACAGCTTTAAATCAGGCAGATGGCCAGGCCTGTTTTTGGAGGCACCTCAGACACCATATGAACTGGAAGCAAGCACGGGAAGACTTAGCTATTGGGGCCACACAGGGAATCCTCTTTGGGTGGGTGAGATACAATTGTGTCCTCTAAGGCTGCAGAGATCACAAACGTCAAGCATGGGTAAGCTTGTGGCTTAATTTATTAGTGAGGGCTGTTTAAGTCCTGGAAAGTTTAAGTCCAAAGTTTCTTGTTTATCATGTTGACTAATTTGCTGTGAAGCCATTGGGTCAAGAGTGTTAAAGGGAATGATTTAATTTCATAGCTGATAACTCTTTCTTGTTAAAAACCACTTTGTACAGCCTGATGTAGTTATGAAACCATAATGGGTAGGCTCTGTGGCCTTTAAGCTATTTCTCCATATCGAAGCTGGATTTTAATCTTTGAATTAACCTCACTGATCATTTTTCATATACCTCATAAAGATACTGTACATGCACAGAGAGAGTTAAATAAAAAAGAAAGGGGAAATATACCTATTTGATTCCTACTGACTTAAAAAAACAATCTAGGTAGAACTTACATCACTTTGACCACGATGATGTAAGATGAGTAGTGATACCTCAAAAGTCTTAGGAGGAGAAATTAAAAAAAAATTTTTTTTTAGGCATCACTGCCCTCTGGTGGGAGTGGGAAGCCCAGCCTTCCTGCTGCTGGATTTGAACCACCGAGTCTGTTGGCTGCAGTGCCGCACTCAACCACTATGCTACCAGAGCTCAGCTCAGAAAACTTGTTTTTTAATTTGTTGGTTTTCCAGGCATCTGATTGAATTTATATAGAAAATTGAGGGATTGGCTTGAGGAAGCTTCCAACTGTGGTCCTGATTAGAAAGACAGGCTGACTAACCCTAAGATACTTACATACAGTTTAGACCTCACCTACCAATACTCCAAGGGGAGATTTCTTTTTATATCATTTCATTGGGGGCTCATACATCTCTTTTCAAAATACATACATACATGCATACATACATAGTGCCAAGCACATTTGTACATTTGTTGCCATCATCATTCCCAAAATACTTTCCTTCTTAGTATCAGTTTTCTGGGTATGAGCCCTTGGTATCAGCTCCTCATTTTTTGCCCTTCCCTCGGGAACACTTGATCATTTATAAATTATTATTATTATTCCGTGTCTTACACTGACTGGAGTCTCCCTTCAACCACTTTCTGGTTGTCTGTCCCCCAGGGAGGGGGCTATATTTAGATCATTGTAATCAATTTCCCCTTTCTCCTTCTACCTTCCTCCTACCTCCTGGTATCTCTTACTCTCATTATTGGTCTTAAGGGATTTATCTGTCCTGAATTACTTTGTTCCCAGCTCTTATGTACCCACACACATGCTCTCTGGTCTAGCCCAATGTGTAAGGTAGAACTGAGATTGTGATAGTGGGGGTGGGGGTAGGAATGGGGGGAGCATTAAAGAACCAGAGGAAAGTTGTATGTTTCATGGGTGCTATATTATATCCTGACTGGCTCGTCTCTTCCTCATGACCCTTCTGTAAGGGGATGTCCAATTGTCTACAGATGGGCTTTGGGTCTCCACTCTGCACTCCCCCTCCTTCACATTGATACGACTTTTTTGTTGGGTCTTTGATGCCTCATACCTGATCACGTGAGGAGACTTCTAATCGCATTGGATATTGTTGAGACATCGTAATTAACTTTTTCCAAGGTGACTTCTGCCAAGTGACTGATCACTCTCCCTTTTTCACTAAAGACAAACAAGCTATCAACTAGGAGATGGAGAGAAATGACTTTTATTACTGTCTTTCACTGTTTTCCCTAACCCTTTATTTCCTACAAGTTATATTTCTGGCAGGCATATTGTCTGAGGTGGCACAGAGAACCTGGGTGTGTCTCTGGAAGAGGGCACAGTGCCCTGACTTTCTGCCTGAAAAGGTTGCCAGTTGCAGCGTGTGGCATGGCGGGGAGAGGACTTTCATGGAGGCATGAGACCGTGCCCAGATCGCATGTTCATCACTGTGGCAATCACAGATCCAGCTGTCACCCATGCCTTCAGTATCCTGGCTAAGCCACATCAATAGAAAACCACGTTGTTGATGATTGTCTCAAGAAGTGCCTCCTATATTGCCAGTGCAAAAAAAAAAGAAAAAAATGCTATGGCTTGCATGATGAGGGGCCGAGGGGCAAATTCAGAATGTCCCTCTGCTTTTCACAAATCGGGTCTGACCTTTTGTGGTGTACGATGGCATATTGCGCGCGGGTCTTTATCAAAGGCCTGGAACCACCGGTGTGATGGATCAGCTGTCATCTGCCTGTTCCTCTGAACGTCTTTGTATTAAACTAATGGTCCAGCCGAGCAGCCAGCCTGACAGGCAGGTTATTTATTTGCAATCTGGTCAAGGAACTGACAACTTCATTGTTTTAATTGTTCATTTTTCATAGGTTGATGCATTGGCTCACCCGGATCTTTGTTCCTCGGTCAAGAAGAAACATCTGGGAGCCAGGGTAGCAAGGTGACGTGGTGGGCCTGCCAGTGCAAGAAGAGGGGCGGAGCCTCCACACAGGCTGGGATTACCAGTGTGCTGAAAGCTAGCTGGGGGTGGGGGGGGCGTTTTTTTTTTTTTTTGTCTTATCTCTGTTCTGCTTCTTTCCTCTCTTGCAGGAAGACCTATGATGTCAGCGACTGATCTGATTGTTTCTTGAAACAATGTTCCTGGTTCTCACAACCTATTAAAAGAGAATAGTTGGAATGAGCCTAAAGTAGAGACCCTGTCCGGGTGGGGGCCTGTCTTGACTGTGCAGAAGAATCAGAGGCCCAGGAGACCTGGGCGAGCCAGATAGCATCAAAAGCAGTGAGGGCCCAGCCCTGTGCCACTCAGAATCACTGGGGGGTAGTTTTAGGGCAACACAAATAGACCCGTCTCGCTCTGGAGATTCTAATTTAGTAAATCTAAAGAAGCGATCCCAATAGGAGCAGTCTTACAGAAAATGGTAGAAAAATGGAATTTAACCATCTTGGAGTTTTTTTCCCAATAACTTTTTGAAGCCCCCTCCTTTATGTATACCTTGAAAATTCTGATATAAGCCCTTGGTTAAAAACGATTGATGGAGCGTCTAGATTATAGGCCCACACCAAATTTATAGATATGATACCTTGTAGATTAATCACTTGTCCAAAGTCAACCAGTGCGTGGGCGACGCTCAGGGTACTGATTTTCAGAGCAGTGCTTTTCATTCTCAACATCGAATTTCATTCTCCAGGAGACACTGAGATGCTCTTCCGTGGTTCTATCTAGAGATTTTGCATGTCGTGGTTATATGTCAGACCACCAACCACCAGGTCAGTAGTTTGAGGCCATCAGCCACTCCAAGGGCGAGAGAGGAGGCCTTCTACTCTGGTAAGTAGTCTCAGAAACCCACAATGGTGACTCTACCCTGTCCTACAGGGCTGCTATGAATCAACTCACTGGCAGTGAGTGTATTTTTTTAACAGGACAATTCACAGTGACCTTGTGTGTCAGGAAAGAGTGGTGTTCCACAGGATTCCCAAAGATTGTTCACAAAGTAGATTATCAGGCTTTTATCTTCTAAGAAGCACTGGGTTGACTTGAACCATCAACCTTTTGATTGCAAAGTGTTAACCATTCGCCCCCATGCATGGGCTCCCAGATGAAATACAGAGCTGACTATATGTGCTCATCTCAAGTCTGGGCCTTTAGAGGGCAGAGAAGAGCAACACAGGGTGATGATAAATATGAAGAGAGTTCTTGTTCAGTTACTGGCACCCAAGTTGCACCAACAGTTTATTCTATTTCTTCATTAAATCTGACAATCCCTTTAGGGCAGAGGCAATGTTTCATAATTCCTAATTTGTCTAACACCTCACATGGAAGTTGCTCAAGAACTGTTTGTTAAGTGAAAGGTGGAAGGAAGGAAAAGTTAAAAAGGGCAGTCAGCACAGAGAGAGGGAGGGAGGGAAGGGAACCTAAAGGGCGGCTTGCTCTAGTCTAAAATACATACCAGATATACTATAGTATAAGCTGATTTTTCGGCACATTGTTAATGCAGTTTTTTGGTTTTTTTTGGGGGGGGGCATCACTGCCCTCTGGTGGTGGAAGTAGGAGGCCCAGCTTTTGCTCCTGTGGAGCCGCTGCTGGAATTGAACCTCCATCAGCCCTTTAATGCAGTTTTTGTGGTAAAATTAGGTGCCTTGGCTGATATTAGGGTCAGCTTATACTCGAGTATGTACAGTAATTGTGTAAAAGGTTGACCCCATACAAATACGATACCATGTGACTCCTTGCATGGGATGCTCATGCATTCATTTGTTTATTAAATTATTTAACTTTTACTAGATGAAGGTCCTGTACTCGGCAGTATCGACATATGATTGAGTAAGACCAACGTCTGCTTTCAAATATCCAACAGATTGATTTGAAGCAAACAAACAAACAGCACAAGCTGGCAAGTGCTACCAAGAGACAAGTAACCAGCGTCTGGCCAGGGTCAAGAAAAGGATTTTGGATCTCCCTTGAGGGAAGGAGGTGGGGTAGAGATGTCCTTGAGGAGGTGCATTTAAGCTGAGGTTAAACTAGAGTATACTCATCAGGGAGCAGGAATGGCATGAATGAGAGAAGTCCTCTATTGAAAGACAGATATATTTACTCCAATGTGGAGGGTTAGGGACAAGATAGAATATTAGAGAGAAGGGCTGAGCCCCGGTGGCGTAGTGGTTGTGCGCGGGACTGCGGCCCACTGGGATGGCGGTTCAATTCCAGCAGTGGGGCTCGGCCTCCTACTCCCACCACCGGAGAGAAATGATGCCCCCCCCCCAAAAAAAAAAGAATATCAGAGAGAAATATACACCTTGAAAAACATAGCTGCAGCAATATCATGGTCAGACTGGGGACACTGGGTGAATTGCATCCAGTTGAGAAACACTCGGGTATCTTGGAAAGAGACAAGAACCTGAGCAAACACTGGACAAGAGATGAAAATGATGAACAATATGAAGAGTTACATCTTAAATGAATGGACGAGAACTAAATGAAACTTTTGATAAGCAGGTGAGAGGGGAGGGGAGCCTCAATTTGTTCTAAATATTCCCTCCACCTGCTGTCAGGTGCCGTCAGGTCTGTTCCAATCCATAGTGTGCCCTGGGTACAACGGCAGGTAGTAATTCCCTCTCCTGTGCTGTCCGCACAGTCGCCCTTACGTTTCAGCACGGTTGCAGCCACTGTATGCATCTCTTCGAGGGATTTCCTCTTTTTTTGCTGCTGAGCAAGAAATCCTTCTCTGGGACTGGTCTCTCCTGATAACGTGCTCAAAGCATATGAGACCAAGTCCTGCCATCCTTGCGTCTAAGAGGCATTCTGGCTGAACTTCTTAAGACAAATCTGTTTGTTATTTTGGCAATCCATGGTACTTTTGTGGTACTTTCTTCTCCAGCACCACAATTTAGATGCATCGATTCTCCTTTGATCTTCTTCATTCAATGTCCAACTTTATATTTACATATATATGTATGTCATGGGTTGGGTCAGGCACACCTTAGACCTCACAGAAAATGCCTTTCTTTTCAACCCTTTAAAGGGGTCTTGTGAAGCAAATTGACCCAGTGCAATGAATTATTTTATCTCTTGATTGCTGTTCCCATGAGCATTAGTTGTGGATCCAAGCAAGAAGAAATCCTTGACAATGTCAATCTTTTCTTCATTTACCATGATGTTAACTCTTAGTCCACTTGTGAGGATTTCAGAAGTCCTTCTCACTTTCAATAAGCAAGGTTGTGTCACCTACCTATCACAGGTGGTTGATAAGTGTTCATTTAATCCTGATGTCATATTTTTCTTCATATAACTCGACTTCTACGATGCTTTGCTTACCATACAGATTGAATATGTGTGGTGAAAGGACACAACCCTTATGCACACCTTTCCTGATTTTAAAACATGCAGCATGCCCTTATTGTGTTGGCACAACTGCCTCTTGATCCATGTATAGCTTCCACATGAGCACAATGAAGTGTTGTGGAATTCTAATTCTTCTCAAGGATGTCCATAGTTTATTATGGATCCACACAGTCGAATGCCTTTGCATAATCCATGAAACACAAGTAAACATCTTCCTGATATTCTCTCCCTTCAGGCAGGATCCATCTGACATCAGCAATGCTATCCCTTGTTTTATGTCCTCTTCTGAAACTCTGGCGGTTCCCTCTCAGTGTACTGTTGCCACCATTATTGGCTGATCTTCAGCAAAATTTATTTGCATGTGATATTGTTCTCTAATTTTACATTATGCTGGCTTACCTTTCTTTGTTAATAGGTCCCAGTAGGGATCTCTTCCACTCAGCTGACCAACTAACTGTCTTTCAAATTTCTTGGCTTAAATGAGCGAGGGCTTCCAGTGCTTCATCAGCCTTTGGAAACATTTCAATCAGTATTCCATCAATTCCTGAAGCCTTGTTTTTGGCTAATGCTTTCAGCACAACTTGGACATCTTTCTTCACTAACCTTGTTTTTCGCTGAAGATTTCCCTTTTAGATAAGTCAAACAACAAAACAACCTTCTAAAACTTTAAGGTTCCAATGTAATGCAGATTAATATCTGCAAAAGAAAAGATGTCCATTTTGGAAAACTAGGAGCTCATTTATGCTTGTCCACTGTCCAACTACCATACGGTGAAAGTAGGTGCATGGCAAAATACTTGCAGTTTGGATAGATATTCAGGATACAGAAACTCAAGCGGGAATGCAAGAACCATCTGCTTAATCAAGAGAAGTGTCAGAAGTTAAGAGAAGAGCCACGTCAATGGCAGTGAGTTTTAAGAGTGATTAAAAAAAAAACCCACAACAAATCCACTGCCACTGAGTGGCTACCAACTCATAGTGACCCTTTTTGCTCACATGGACTTCCAAGGCTGTAACTCTTTAGGGCTGTGAGTATAAAGCCTCATCATTCTCCCAATCAAAAGACAGGTAACCAAAAATGAGAGAAGTTAAGGATCCCAATGTAGAAGCTGGCAGTTTTTTGAATACTTGATATATTTTGGACATAGCTAAAAGCCCTCAATTTGCATCGTCTTGTTTCATAATCAAAACAACCTCACAACCAAGACAATTATTATTTTCATTATACAGAGGAAACTAAAGAAATATAAACTATTTCCCAAAAGTTACACAAGCAAAGGCAATATTCATAAACATGCTATTATACTGCTTCCCAGGAGTTAATATTATTACAGGGAGAACACTCCCTATTGGGTTATAGGCCCTTGCAGAGAGATGTCTGATCCATATCCTCACCTCTTGTATTGAACTTTGGTAGTTACTGGTGCCTAACTGCTTTCCTCTAGGAAAGTTGCCTCATCCCTGAGGGCCATAGTGGGGTTTGTCACTTTTATAGCAAAACACCTCAATTGATGGACATCTGGTACAGTCTATCTCAGTATCACTGTGTAATATAATGACGATCTCATTCAAAGCCAATTATGGTTGACCTCAGAACCCATTGACGTGGAAGGGTAGGAATAGTACACAGAGAGCACATTCCTGTCCAGTGCACTGCTGGTGGATCACACCAATCTGATTTGATGCAAGAATTCTCTCCAGTGATCATGAGAGCTGCTAGTCATGTCTACATAGAATCTACAAACATCACAGTAGGCACAGAGGCAGGGACAGGCTAAGTAGTAGGAAAACTCCCTGGAATCCCAAATACATGGGTGTTGGTAGCTCAAGTAAGATAGTTGATAGATGCTGGATGTCTGACATAGTAGTAATTAATACTCTTTCCTCCTTTTGGATTTGCTAGGAAAATAATATTGATGGATTTTTAAAAATAATATTACCAGAGTATTAACGTGGCATAACCATACAAAATGAATCCTACATGGAAATATGTATCCAAATCAATAGTAAAGTCAATGCAACCAAGAAATGATATTCAAATATAATCATGAAACTATTGTATCAAACTCTGACCTGGTAAATAGATGTCTTTCAGCCATCCTGAATATTAATCATGCTTTACCAATGTAGAAAAATAAAGCAGTAAAAACGGAGATACAGAAATGACAGCTAATGTAACTTCTCATGATACCATGAAATCAAGTAGCCTTTGTAGAGGAGTCGATTCTTGTCAGTTCAAATCATAGATTCATTTCCTCAGGTTTTGGCTTGTGCCCTTTTCTTAACACGGATATTTCATAAACAGTTATTGAATATACACTCCGAGGCATCCATTAAAGATCCATTTATTCAATTTGTAAATATTATTTCAAGACTTTGTCTATGACAGGTAATGGAAAAGTCAAAGTCTCTAAAACTCAGCTTTCCTTATTCCAAGTCACCACTTTGAATCCTTTACGAATATAAGAACGCTAGCTGCTATTGGAAAATTGGTCTCTAAGTTTTATGAATCACTTACCTAACTTCAGCTCCTTTAACTGCCAACACTCCCCCACTCTACCTCTGACAAGCCCCAGGTCAATTTGTAAGACAACATTGCCACTTTGCATGAAGCCCTTCCTTCTCAGGAACAGTTGACTTGGCCAAACATGAGGAACTGATAGGAACTACTTTACTTTGTCACTTTCTCCTTATATATAGCCCTGAACAAGTCACATTCTTTCTTAATAATTGGAAAGCATTTTCATTTGTGCCCTGGGAATGAGTAGAGGAGCTTTTAATATTATTAAGTCTAGATCAAATCAATCCAGTCTCAATCAAGCAGGGGAATAATGCTTTTTTAACTAGGTCCCCCCTCTTACCGATTATTCACGACCATATTGGTGGCCTTGTTAGAAAATCCTTGACATCTATGATCAGAGGTGCCAGACACAGGCCACGTTCATACATTTTGCTGACAACCTTTGAACCAAGCTGCCAACTCAAAGCTTCCCATCCAGTGTTAAAACCCAAATGGTGATTCATTGTTTGCAAACAGAGAGACAGATTACCATTGTTAACTTGACCTTAGCCTCTAACTCCGAGTCAAATGCTTGAAGACCTGGGCATCTTAACTATAGTAAGACATAAATCAAATTACCTTCTACAGCACAAAGAAATGAATGGCTGGCATCTGATGAACTGTAACTTGCAGTGGGTTTTCTTTGGAAGATGAAGTTGAGCCCGATGACAAAAGACCCCATTACTTAATTGGGTTTAATAAAATATGGAAGAGAAAACTTTGCCATCATTTCAAAGACTTTGATGAATAAATAGGGTCAATCAGAAAAGCTTGTTAACAGCTTCTTACTTGGAAGCAAGGCTCTTTTATTTATTTATATTTTTTAGGATGATGATTGAGACAAGGAAAAAGAATCTACGTGGATGCATGGACATTACTGGCTGAGTTTTATCGGCAACCGACTCTAACTAGTGGATTGCATTCTTCCAGTGAGCTTACTCTAAAGACTTAGAGTCAGGAGTGAGTAGGAGGGCTACAAACGAGAAAGAATTTACTCTGGGAAAGAGAAACAATTCTGGCCCATGAAGGAAGGGAGGAGCTGAAGAGGGGAAGGAACTGAGGCCAGGCCAGCTCTGATGATCAAATATGAGTTTTATGAGCATGTTAAATCTCATCATGTCATGAATTAGACTGTAATTTTATCAAATGTCTGTGGAACTCAATTGAGGCGGTACAGATCCAAAATTGAGGAGAAGAAAGGCTTGCAGGTTTCAATAATAACAGATCATTATTGTCTTTGGTATATGATACTAGTTCTACTTTCCCATGGATTTTCATCTAAAAACAAGAGATGGAATCTCAGATGCTTATGCAATTTAAAAAATTGCCTATGAAATCCAGGCTTTAAAAGAAAATCACCTTCAGATTTATATTAGGAAGGAGTTCCCTCTAGAGAAGAGATCACACATAGTGTTATTCCTTAGATTAGAAGATGGCATTCATTATTTCTGCTTCATGTCTTGGGCTGGGAGAGAACTCTATCAATCATGAAACCTGGGCAGTTCTCTCTGACTGTAGTTTCTTCAGCAAACTACAGGTGCTGAAAAACACAGCCATTTGGGTTCTGAGAATCACCCCGGAACAACAAAAGCACTTTTCAACCTCAACAGCAAATACCCCTTGGAGAGGGACCTTCCAGAATGCTCTCCAGTTGAGGGCTTCCAATATGAGATCATACAGTCCAGAAACAGGGGAGACATCTCTTCTTTTAAACCTGGAGGTTTGAAATGTTGGTACCAGGCAGGAATTTAGAAACCGTGTGCATTGCTTTGGACCTGGAGAAAATGACTTAAGGGAAATGGCACCCCCGTGTGCCTGAGGATGCTCCTAATCAGAAGAGCCGACCTCTTACTCGGCCACGGATGGATTCCAAGCCATTCCCGTCCCTGTGCCTGTGACCTTCTGACGCTGCTGCCAGAGTGTTGCCAGAGACCACAACATTTCAATTACTCACCCATTTATTTCACCCATCCTGTCTCGTCTGAGGCTTTTCCTTTCGGATGAACTGAGCTAACCAGCTATATTTGTGTGAAGGAGTTGAACCTAGAGCATCTTCAAGGCCAGGAAAGATCTCAATTCCTTTCCAAAGTGAAGATGGTGTAATTTTTGAAAGTAGATAATTTGGCAAGTCCACCGAGCAACCAGTGCAGGGTCCTCCGGATCGAAGTCGCATGCTGACTCACCAGCATTTTCTGCATTTTGAGCAACAGTTATTCCTTAGAAGAAGAATGAGGAGTCTTGGAAAACTCCAAGATAAAGCCCTCCTAGACACAGGGCATGGCTTCTGACTTCTGGCACCAATGTGGCCAGCGAGGCAGAGGGACATCCCTGCGATGGACTGGCCACGTAACACATGGGGAAAATCCAAGTGCCAGAAAAGAGAAGAGTTTTGCTTGTTTTTCAAAGCGGTGGCTACTTCTTTGTATCGCTCCCTGTCCTCAGGCGATGCTCAGTCATGGTGGCCCTGTGGGACAGGGTAGAGTTGTCCCTGTGGGTTCCTCGGACAGTACCTCTTCGAGGGAGTAAAAAGTCTCATCTTTCTTCCCGAGGAGGAGCTGGTGGTTTCAAACTGATGACTCTGTGGTCAGCAGCCCAACATGTAACCACCCTGCCAACAGGGCTCTGTTTTTCCCGTGTATGACTCCACCTTAAAAAAAAAAAGCAACATCAAAACGCCCACTGCCTCAAGTCAGTTATGACTCAGAGTGACCATTTATAGAGTCTCTAAAGAGATGCATCCTTATGAGTGAAGGCATCATTTTCATCTTTTCCCCAGAGTGGTTGGGAGGAGGAGGTTTGTTGAACTGTTGACCTGACGATTAGCTTTCTCTGCCATGAGGCAGTGCTGGCTCACAGCTACCCCCTGTCGCTTTTGAGATGGTACCTGCTAATGGAAGCAGAAGCTTCCGTGGAGCTGCTGGGGGTTTTGAACTGCCAACTTTGAGGATTGCAGGCCAACCCATCATTTTGGCATGGAGATTCTTCATTCCCATTTCCCTCATAAAGATGATCAACCTAGGAACTTTATAAGGGCAGTTTTAGTCTGTCTTTTCTGGTAGCTCTGAGCTGGAATCACCTTGGCCATAACTTTTTCTTTTTTTAAGTGTGATGGTGGGCAGACGGGGGCTGTTTTCAGGCCCAGGAAGACTAGGGAGTGGATTTAAAAGAGCTGTATTCTTCGGCTTCAAGGTAGGCTGACATCCACAAACAAGGAAACGAGCAAGGCGAGCCAATGAATGGCAAGGCGTGGTGGGGATACACCGTCTACCCAGTGGTGCCTTGTTTGTTAGCAGCCACCTCTGGGAGGCTTTGCCTCTGGGCGTTCGTGGGCACAGTGGGAAGGAATGCCGCTGGACTGAGCACAGGAATGTAAGCGAGCCTCCAGGGACTGACTGGAAAGCGGTAGCTTCCCATGAGGTGCACTGGCAGGGTGGCTGCGTAGGAGGAGGGGCCCTTGTGGGAATCAAACCCAAGTCTCCCGCGGGCAAGGTGTGCTCTCCTCATGGACGCTCCGCTGGCCTGGCCCTGCATCCTTGCTCATTTCACAGGGGGGCAGGTCCATTCTGTCCCAGAAGTCATCTGCTTGAAAAAGCAGCTTCTGCTTATCCCTCCCTAAGGGATCCCCCGGAAAAGCTCTCCATGGACTCTTCACCCGCCACCCCCTGCACGCTAGATTCCCTTGCTCATTGGGTTACTGGGGCAATCCATCAATCAATCAATCAATGCAGAGAGGTGGCTCTCAGCTGGGAGCAATAGTAGGCGATCATAGACAAATCCTGCCCAGTTTACTAATTTTTAGTTTCGGCCTCTCCCTTGATGGGATATTTTTGTTTCTCATAAGATAGACCTGGAGATCACCAAAAATTTTCCCTTGGAGGAAAATGAACAAACCCCAAACCTCCTTGCTTTCAGGTCCACTCAACTCTCAGGGACCCGATAGGTCAGTGCAGGACTGCACTTGTGGGTTTCTGAGGGCGGGACTTTGGGGGACCAGAAAGCCTCAAGTTGTTCCTGTGGGGGGGGGGGTCTGGTGCTTTTAAACTGCTGAGCTTGTACCTAGCAACACAACGAATAAACACTTCAGGGGATCCTGCAACAGCCCAAGTGGTACAATGAAGCATCCTTACAAGAAATCAACTGACCACAATCATCAATGTAGAACCGGAGAACCGTTCAGGGGCGTTGAGCAACAGAACTGTGGGTAAAAGGAGACAGTGGACAGTGAAAGATATGAAAATCCTCATAGTTTATAATCTATCAAGGGTTCACGAGGATGGAAGCGTGGGGGAGGGAAGAAAAAAGGAGCTCGAGTGGAAAGAAATGCTTTGAAAATGATGATGGCAACATCTGCACAAAATGTGCTTGATACCATGGATGTACAGATTGTTTTAAGAGCTGAAAGAGTTCCCAGTAAGATGATTGAAAAGAAAACACCAGAGAGAGAGAGAGAGAGAGAGAGAGAGAAAAATCTAGATTAAAAGTCTCTTTATAAACAAACAAAAGAATATGAACGGTTCCACGAAAGTGAGTTGAACTGAGCCTCTGCACTGCTGTGTGGACTAATTAGCTGTTATTCTCCTTCTTGCTGTATAAACCTATGCTTTTCTATTTAGATGTAAAAAATTCAACCTCTTACTTAAATGCATTTTTAACCTGGGAATAAAGATATTTTGCTAGAGAAAGTACCGGTTGCTTTAAAAGCTGCACCTTGTATTCCTTACTATCATCTAAAAGAAAGGGGTGAGAAGCACAGAATGGAGAGAGAGACATGCGCAAATCATGGTCCACCCATAAGCTCCCCTCTCCCCCAGGGGGGTGAAAAACAGAAAAATGGGTGAAGGGAGACAGTGGTCAGGCTATGAGATGAAAAAAATTATTAATTATCAAGCGCTCCCCAGGGAAGGAGAGTGGGGGAGGAAGGGGAAAATGAACTGATACCAAAGGCTCATGTAGAAAGAATGTCTTGAAAATGATGATGGAAACATATGTGCAAATATACTTGATACGATGCATGTATGCATGGATTGTGATTAGAGCTGTATTAGTCCCCAATGAAATGCTTTTTTTAAAAGAGAGGCTAAGCCCCAGTGGCGTAAGTGGTTGAGTGCGGGACTGTGGCCTGCGGGCTTGGTGGTTCAAATCCAGCAGCAGCTCTCAGGAGCAGCACCAGGTAGTTCCCATGACCACCAGAGGGCGGTGATGCCCCCTGGCCCCCACAAACAAAAGACAAAAGAGAAAGAGAAACATACAAGGGGAAAGGCAGAAACAGGCTCAGGAGGTCGAGTGAAATTCTGACAAGAAATGTCCAGTTTCCTTATGGAAATTTGGAAACTAAAGATTATCATAATGGTGAAGTCAAGAGAGATTATCATAATGGTGAAGTCAAGAGCACATCTGAAAATGTGCTCTCTCGTCTGTATAGTGGAAATCATAATGACTTCCCATCACATTTTATAGAGATTTAGGATAATCACTGCTTGTTCAAATACTATCAAAACATTGTGGAATGTGTTTGGTATGTCTTAGATAGGGCACCCGTTTTTAGACTCCCTGGAAAACAAGAGCCACATCCACTTGCCCAAGGGTGTCCCTTCTGGCCTTCCTTACCAAGGCTCATTCTTCCCCCAACTTCTAACAAAACATTTTATAAATAAATAAAAATACTGGGTAAGTTATCTTAAACCGAGAACTTCTATAATTATTGCCAGGGTCCTCATCTTGGGCCCGAAGAGCACAGATCACAGTGAGATCCAGTGTGTGCAGGGTCAGGGCTAGGGCTGAAAGGCGACACAGGTCTTGTGAGTGTCAACGGGGCAACCTTTGGGGGGGTGGGGGAGGGGAGGTATCATTGGCAAAATCAAAATGTTTAACGTACAAGCATTTGAACCTGCACCTAGAGAGTTTTACTCCTAGAGAAATCCTCACAGCTGGGCATGTCAATCCATCCATCCAACGAATCCTCTCGACAACGCAGCTTTTGAATGTAAAAGACAGAAAACCATCTAGCTATTCAGGCCGAAGGGGTTGCTTAAACAGATCATTTCAGGGGCCGATGATAGAAATCACCTGGAAGGCAGTGTGCGGCCTGAGAAGAAAAGGTGCTCACAGCGTGCAGTGAAACGACGCACTCAGTAAACAAGACGCAAGTGGGTGGCACAATTACATCTGTGTAAAACAAACCAACACGCATACCATTGAGTGGGGAAGGAGACCCGGCTAATCTAAATCTAAGCAGCCGGGTGAGAACCGGGAGGAGTAAATAAACCAGCAAAGAAGTAAATTTCATCCTACACGCGTTTGCATTCCTCATTTAAAAAGAAACCTTTCTGTTGTATGCGTATTGTTTGTATGATATCTATAAACCAACGCTTGAGTAGATCTTGATGCAGTGACCTTACAATTTATTTTTGAGCCTGGCCTCGTCTCACAAGGTATAAAGCAGTCATTGCCCTCTAGTGGCTATTTGCAACCATGCCGTTCCCTTCATAAGACTAAACCCACATGATAAAGAGGACTAGTTAGGCGTGGGTAGAAGCCCCGGGGGAAGGTGGAAGGGGGAGAGGTGGTGAGGGGCGCACTGAATTCCAGACAGAGGGGGCGATACCAAAATGACTGTCTATAACCTTTTGGAACAGTGTTTTAGCAGAAATGGATTATTTTTAGTAAAAACATCCCTGCTGTTAGTGACAGCCGCAAAAAACGTTTTGTCCCAAGCACTCTGTACCTGCAAAGTTAAAATTCTGTGCTGACGCTGAGCCTTCTCGCCCGCTCTCTGAACGTGGTCGGTGGGACAGCGAGGCCCTGCCCTGGGCCGTTTCCCTGGGTGGCCTCCAAGACGGCTCTGACGCTTTCCCTTGGCCACTGTTGTGCCCTAACTGGTTTTGTGAACGCTCTGGCCTCGTAGCTGCCATATGACGGCAGGTGGTAGCATGTGTGCATGGCCAGCCACAACTTTCTTGAGAAGAGTATAGGAAGTAAATTTTTGTTTTGCGACTGATCATGTAGTTACGCTTTCCTTCATTGGCGAAAGATTTTTACCCACAATTGTGTTATTCGTCAAACAATCTGGGAAATGCGGCACTTAAGGGTATGCAACAATATCCAGATCGTTCTTTGAGGAAAACTTGATAATAATCATGGCTAAAGGTTCCCTGGTCTGGTGTGGAAGGAGGTCCAAGAAGAGTGGTCCTGTGAATGATGCCTACCCTAGTGACAGCGTCATAGCAACTGGACTTTTTTTTTTACAGGTAATATCACAAATTATATAAAATTCAACATCCTTTCATTTTTTTTGGGGAGGGGGCATCACTGTCCTCTGGTGATGGAAGTAGGAGGCCCAGTCTTTACTCCTGGAGAACTGCTGCTGGATTTGAACTTCCATCCCAATGGGCCGCAGTCTCGTGCACAACCACTACGCCACCAGGGCTCTGCCCCATCCTTTCATTTAATCACAACTTAAAAAAAACCTGGGAGCATCTTGTTAAAAACTGGATTTATATGGCAACAAGTGTGCAAATGAGATCTGCATGCAATTGATGTATGTATGGATCGTGAGGAGAGGTGTGTGAGTACCCAATAACATGATTCATTAAAAAAAAGGGGGGGGGGCGATAGCTTTTTTTTTTTTTTTTAAGAGGCGCTTATACCAAGGGCTCAAGTGGAAAATGTTTGGAAATGAATGTGGCAACATGTGTGCAAATGTGCTTGATAAAGATGATCATGTACTGAATGTTATAATAGCTGTAAGAGCCCCCAATAAAATTATTAAAAAAACTGGATTATGTGTGTGCAGTGTGGCAGTATGGGGACAATTCCCGGAAAAGGTCCGAACTCATTCATTATCGGGAGAGGATATTTCCAAGCACGCAGAGAAAAGGTTAAAATCGAATAGTCCTAAAAGCTCGGGGCTAATTAAACGCCAGGCTTACCTTGAGTCTGTGTAGGCAGCCGGCCCCTCAGCACCGAGTCCCTGTATGTGAATAATGAAGGTGCTTATTTTCATGGGCTAATCTAAAACATTTCTAACAAGAGAAAATATTTCAAAACTATATATGGCCATGTCAACTGCCCAGTTCCCCGGGTCCAGGGGAAGGCGCGCCGGGGTTCCTGTCAACTTGCTCTCTGAAGCAGAACAGTATCCAAACCGGCCACTGTGACTTGCTCCACATGAACTAGCGCTACCTCGGAAATGTCCCGGCCCTCATTGTAAAACTCCCCACAGGGCAATTCAAATCACATTTAGAACTTCCTATTTACATTGCATCGGCCATGGCAGCGGTTTGAATGTCACAGTGCGAATCTGGTACCAAATGCTGAGTGCGCTCAGCGGATTCTGTTTCAGAATTCACTTCACATGAACATATTTTCATCAAGTGCGGGGGGCGGGGGGGGGGTGGCGAGGGAGGGCAGTGGGTGTCAGGGGATAAGTTCAGGTTATAAACTCCGGCCTTAACTCTTTGTCATCTTGAACAAGGAAACGAGTGTCTTTGCCCTTGCAAAGAAGAAGCCACCGCACTCCTTCAAAGAGGAACATTGCCTTTGAAAGACTGAAGCAGAAATGTTTCTCAGAGAACAAACCACTAATATTTCCAATTAAATTTCCTGAGTAGGGTCCCTTTCACGGCACCAGCCTCCAAAAGAGCAACAACCTGTGCTGAGAGGCAAGGTGCTTCTAGGTTGTTAATTATTTTTCTCTTTTAAGCTCAGCCCATCCTGATGAGAAATGTATGGGGACGTCTTCTTTCTCTTCTCATTCTTGATTTCAATATTTGGTTTTAGAGGGACAGATTCCTCAGAGTCAATAAAAGGCCATCGTGTTTAACCAACTTTGTTTTTGTATTCTCTCCCCAAACCTCCACCCCCACCCCACTTTAACAAGTGGTCTATGAAGAGGAAATGTTATTCCAAATAGACAGTCACACACATGCACACCATCTCCAACTCCCAATTGCAAGCCCACCCGACGAAAGAGAGCCTGAAAGAGCCCTTTCAGACAGAGCTGGAAGGTCAGGCGGGAATGGCAGAAGGCCGGGACTGGTTCATGTCACCATTAAATGACTGGGCGTTTGACTTCACCTCTGCCCACGGTTCCCTGCTTCAGACAATAAACGATGATATGCCTAGAGATTTATTACAATCTGAGATCTAAATAATTTTTCCTGTCCATTTTGAAGTTGTTTTAAAATAATACCGTGTGCCTAACAGGTAACTACCAACACTTGTAGGCACAGAAAACAACAAAAACAGAAAACCTCTTTATTTTGGCCCTGAAATTTTTTTTTGGGGGGGGGGGTATACAGGGGAGCAGGGAGAGATGACATTGGCACCTTTTAGCTAACACTGCCTTCATCTGCAAACCGAGAGAGCCCAGCTGGGTTGGGATCTGTGTATGTTACCATCAGGAAAGCAGATAGATTGGCGAAACTACTGGAGACCATATCTATGCAGAACCCTTTGGTGGTTCGTATGGTTAAGCTCTTGACTATACCCACCCAGAGGCTCCTGGGAAGACAAACTTGCCGACCTGTGTCTGCCCCGAGGGCTGATGGAGCCGTTCTACTTGTCAACACATGCATGGGGTCAGCAGTCACCACGGCTCACAATTAGCTCAACAGAAACCGGTAACAGATTGGCACATGTGGATGCAGATGGGAAAAAGTTATTGTTATTTTACAATCCACCAAGGTAGTAACTTATTTTTCTATCAAAACGTGGGACCTGTTCAAACCCTTTGAACCAGTCACTCACACTGGGTTGTGATACTATAATAGCAGATCACATTGGGACACCAAAGTGACTAGACATACGGTAGAACTTTTTGGAGACAGAAGTCCATTCTGCAAATTCTGTTTCAGATCAAGCACTTGACCAAGCAGGGTGCGGGGGGAAGCAGCAGAACATTGCACTGAACATGTCAGAGAACATAGACAGAAAAATTATTCCTTAGGAAAAAAACCTTCACATGACCTTGTGCATTACTCGGGTGCCATTCTGTTTCAGACTATTTTTTTAATTCTCATGCCCATCAAGTCAAGAAAAGTTATGTGACCACTCTATCATCTATAGTGGGCCTGACAGTATGATAAAAACATAAGAAAAAGAAAATAAAAGCATAGATCAAGGAATGGGTTTCGGATTTTGACTAAATCCTAGCTCTGACTAAAGAATGACCAGCTCTAATATTTATTATGGCCCTGCTTGATCCTCACCTTCATGAAGAGCTCACTGAAGAAAAGGTTGCATGGGGCAAAGAGTGGTGAAGAAAGCAGATGATACCCAACTATCCATTGGAATAGTGTCTGGGGTCTTAAAGGCTTGTATTCAAATAAGCAGCCATCTAAGCAAGGCATCGACTAAGTCCATACAAAAGAAGCACACCAGCTTGTGTGATCCAAAGATGACAATTGCAAAATACGAATATGGTGAGGAGAAAGAAAGCATCAGAGTTAAAATTATGATCCTCCAATCTGTGGAGGGTGATGGGGGAGAGTGGGAGCCCCAAACCCATCTGCAGAGTATCTGGTCAGGCTGAGCCACTGGCAGATCTGATCTACCTATAGGTGGGAGTGTCGAACAGCCTTACCATCTATTCAACAGAAACCATTGTCATCAATGATCATTCTGTTGAATGATCAAACTCAATACTTAGCCCGTTGACCACCCTATAGACATGACCTTAGTTTGTTCTGGGTACAAGTCTCTCTTATTGGTTCTATGACAGAAATTTCTTCCCTGGCTCTTTAAATGTTGGTGGGGATGTTTTCCTCTTATACATTATTTGTATTTTTCTTTTTGTACCATTATGATTTTATGCTTACCACTTTAGTGAGATTTTGTTTATTATTGTTTTCTGTTGGGGCTCCCAGTTGTGGAACTCAGGAGGACTGGATGCAGAATGGTAATAACTGACACAAAGAGATATAGGGAATACAAGAGTGAAGGGTAGGTAGGTGATAGGGAGGGACAGGGGATTTTGGAAGTAAATAATGAAGGCAGAAGGGGAGAGAGCGCACTAGAATGGATTGTGATTGTACAACTCATTTTAAAGGTGATGTGTGTGGGGGGGATACTCTAAAATTGGTGTGGTAATGACTACAATTCTCCTTGATATGAATGAATTATTAAATTGTATGATGTGAAAGCTACATGTCCATAAACTGTTGGAAGAAAAAAAAAGAGTCTAGGAGTTGGACTCATCTTACAGGCTTGGGACATGTTATCAGGAGAGAGCAGTCCCTGGCAAGGGATCTTGAGTTTGGTAGAGGATCAGAGAAAGAATCTGAAAGAAGTGAACTGACACAATGATTGAAAGGATGGGCTCAAACATTAAAAAAAAAAGACACATACAAAAAGCAAAACAACAACCCCCCCCCCCACATTTGTGAGGAGGGCATTCAACCAGGCTTTATTTGGTTCTGTTGTCCATAGGCTCTGTGTGGTATTTACATTATCTGTTGTCAATTTGAGTATGAAGAGAGAAGGGGTGGACTTTATCCTGTGAGCCACTAAGGAGGTAAACAGCTCACTGGAGATAGGACACAGGTTGACTCCCTGAGAGACATGTCTGTTGAGAAGACACATGGAGAGGCTGATGAAACCAGAGCTTTGGAGCCAGAGGAGACATGTGGTGCTTCTACCACCACTGGATCCATCAGACTTTCCACCCACTAGCCTGTGATTTTCCTGCATTCCACGTCATTGCATGCGTTTTGTGAGTCTGAAGAGGATTTTATAGATTGGTACTGGACATATGAGCTAATGTCAGTCTTATGGACTTGATCTGGACCGTGATGTTTTCTTAATATACAACTGCTCCTTTATCTAAAGCTCTTTCTCATATACACATATGAATGTCTCTACAAACTTGGTTCTCTGGTCTACCCAGACTAACACAATTGGTGACTAGTTTGTCTGGTCTACCCAGACTACCACAGTTGGTGAATTAGAACTGACTTGACAGCACCTAACAGCAATGGGAACATGTAGGAGTTATACTGGGTTGGGCAAACCATGTTCAGTGGCTACCACGTGGTTGGAGGATTGAGTTCACCTAGCAGTTCCTCAGAAGAAAGGCCATGATCTACTTCTGAACAATGAGCCCCACTCTGCTCCGACTCACAGGGGTTGTGATCCATCCAAATCGAGTCAATGTCAACTGGTTTTGTTCAAATCAGACAGATTCATCTTCAATGTCGTTCTGTGAAATAAAGCTGAGCACACTTCCCATACATCGTGCTGTCACCTCTTAGAGACCTTGTACAGCCAACAGCCCACCTGGTGCTGACAGTCATTAGGATGCACAGCCTAGAGGTCAAGCACAGCCACACACAATGGCCAGACAGGAGTCACATCACAGAACTCACCCTATGTGACCAAGTTGTAAACTTTCATGCAAGCACAAGGAGTAATCCATTCCAATGTTTCCCAGCCCTAGTTAAAGCTCTATTCCTAAGTAATCAAACTGTTCCAACAGGAAGGAAAGAGTTAGCCAAATCACTCATGAGGTTGAAACCACAGTATGTCAGCCTTTGAGAATGTGCAAGTGGTGTTTTTAAAACATAAGCCAGATCTCAGCATTCCTTGCGTCAAAGGCCTCCAATGGAGACCCCATTTATTTCGACTACACGTTGCACTACCCCTATGGCATTTGCCTCAACTCCAAGGCCAGCTCCTTGAATCTCTCATTGTGACTCACACCTTGTCTCCTGAAGCAGGTCTACTCTGCACAACACTCTCTTTATTGCAAAGACCAGTGGAGCCCACCTGGCATTGCCAAGCCTCTTTTGCCTTTTTCTTCTTCTCATCTCTCATGTGCTATAAAATGTACATGTTTACTGCATTTATATATTATCCCTTTCTCCTTGTCAGAATATAAACTATACAAGAGCAATGCTCCTGGTCTTGTTCATGGGTGGAGCCCAACGGCCTAGATTTGGAGTTTGGCACATACCAAAGTAAAGCACAGATCTTCAGTAGAGATTCATGGTGGAATATTGCAGTAATTACATAATCTATTGTCAACTTGAGGAAGGGGTGGAGTCTAGCCTGTCCATCAGGTTGCATCTTGATGACTCCATCTGGAGGCACTACAGAGATAAATAGCTCACAAGAGGCTAGACATATTCTCCCTCTCTTGTGTCTTCCTGCTAACCAGACACATGGAGCTATGCTGATGGAACCAGAGCCCTGGAGCTGGAGGAGTCACATGGAGACCCACGCCAGGGCTGAGATGCTTCCACTGCCATTGGATCCATAAGACTTTTCACCCACTGACTTGTAATCATCCTACATTTAGCATCATTGCAGGTGTTGTGTGAATCTGAAGAGGTATTTACAGACTGGGCATAATGGCTAATATCAGACTTATGGACTTGATCTGGGCAGGACTGGGATGTTTTCTCAATATACAATTGTTCTTTTATATAAAGCTTTTTCTCACACACATAGGAATGTCTCTGGATTTGTTGCTCAAGTCAATCTAAACAGATACAAATATATTTGAAAAGACAATGCACCCTGTTCCATCCTTAAAGGAAAAGAAAAGAAAAACTCAAAACCTTACTCAGTATCTCAGAAATACAAACAAACATCAAAATACTGTTTCCTCACAAAACAAGAATTAGGTAACCAAGCAGTGCAAAAGCAATGTTCATGTACACCTCTTTAGGAGAACAGTTTTGCATTTTTAAACTAAGTTAAAGATGCAAGCATCTCTATGAATTCAGTCCTAATATGAAGGGAATTAAAAAATTTTGTAGAAAAGTGCCTTTATGGCTCAATTCTGTTTTTCCACAAATGTTTACACTCTAAAGAAACCTTATCCGTATGTGAGTGCACCAGGAGGCATGCACAGGGGAGGCTGTTGGATGCTGCTGGGGATCTCAATAATAAAAACACTCTTCAAGCCTCAAGGCCTTTAACAGAGAGAAGACTGAAGGTGTGGCATGTTCACACAACTGTAAACTGTCTCAGTCTTAAAGGAAATGGACTCACAAGACATATGTCAGCACACACTAACTTGAAAAATAGCTTTGAATGGAAAATCCAGGTGCAGGTTAAGTCTCATATGATGTTATTTGTAAATCAAAGATAAAAGCTTTAAGAACATTCTATAAGCTGTTCACTTAATATACTGTTAAGCTCTCGGCTCTGCCAAGCGGGCTACAGTTTATAAAGTCCTTCTGCGGATCCCACCACACTCCATCTCCCCCTCTGTGTCAAACACTCACTCTCACCAGGTTTCTGACGCTCTGCCAAGTTTGGATGAAGTTCAGCGACTCTGCCCCAAGTACAAAGAATAGAGTGGTGCCTCTGCACTCTGCTTCCCTGTTGGTTTCGCATAAATAGGCTTGTTTTAGTCGACGATAGGGAAGGCTGCTGTAAAGCTCAAGAGTTACACACAATGTTTGCATTAAATAATCTAGGTCACTATAGTTCAGCCGTGACTTCTGTTAAGGGCTGTTTTCACAGACTTTATCTTGTTCCATGTGACATATCACCAGCAATAGACCGTTTTCGTTGTTTGCAGATACAGCCCTCAATTTTGGTGGAAACAGAACTGTACTGTGGCCCCCAAATGCTGCCTGTCCAATAGAGACCGAGACTTCGTTTCCTTGTAGATACAATCTCAATATGCAAAGCCTTAAGAATATAAACAGTTAACTCATATACATTCTAGAATGCCAATAACTTCATTTGTTATTTGACACAGGGCAAAACAACATATCATATTCTAAATGTTCAATAAATTCAGCCCCTCTCCCTGACCTCCACCTCATCAATTTGGAGACATTCCATTTTTCATTAAATGCATTACTTAGGATGGAAATAACCAAGAAGCCCCCTGGACTTTCGGAAGACATTCTTCTGTTTTTACATGTGAATATCTTTTGAAGCAAACATTGGCCACGTGAGAGCAGATTGGTCTAGGGCAAAATTGTGAAGAAGAACCTTTTTGCCCATATTTTTCAAGTTTACCTGGAAAACGTCCCTCCCTAGAACTCTGACCAATTATGACACTCTCATAGGGTTTGCTTATAGTTAGTGGTCATCAAACATCATTTCAGTGATTGTTAACTTTAGTCCAAAAGTTAATTTGGGGTTTAAAAGTTAATCAGGGGTTTCATGAGCTCCCTGAAATTGTCAGTAAAAAACGAATGTGCATATGCACAACCTTTCTTTCTCAAAGCAAGGACTCGAAACACTTGCTGTTAAAGATCAAGGCTATCAGTCTTCAGTATGGATTACAACCAACTGTAAAGAAGACCAGCATCCTCACAACTGGACAAATAGGTAACATAATGAAATATGGAAAAAGACGGAAGTTGATCAGGATTTCATCTTGTTTGAATCCACAAGCAAATCCTCAGGAACACAGCAATCAAGAACTCCAAAGGCAAGTTGCATTGGGCAAATCTGCTGCACAAGACCTTTTTAAAATATCTGAAAGCAAGGATGTTGCTTTGAGGACTAAGAGGCACCGGACCCAAGCCATGGTGTTTCCCATTGCCTCACAAGCATGTGAAAGTCAGACACTGAATAAAGACGACCAAAGAAGAATTGATGCATGTGAATTGTGGTGCTGAAGAAGAACATGGAAAATACCGTGGACTGCTAAAGGACTAACAAATCTGTCTTGGAAGGCTGCTCAGAGTGCTCTTTAGAGGAAAGAGTGGCGAGACTTGGTGTTATGTTGTCAGGCACGCCCACGAAGGACAGCATGCTGTGTAAAGTGGAGGGGCCAGAGAAAAGAGGAAGGCTCTCAGTGAGATGTGTTTGTATAGTGTAGCGGTTCTCAACCTTCCTAACGCTGTGATCCTTTAATAGAGGTCCTCAGGTTGTGGAGACCCCCAACCAAAAAATTATTTTCGTTGCTACTTCATCACTGCAGTTTTGGTACTGTTAGGAATCAGGCAACCCCTATGTCATGACTCACAGGTTGAGAACTGCTGGGACAGTGGCTTCGACCATGGCCTCGGAGAGAGGAACGAACAGGTGTGAAGATGGCATAGGGCCAGCAGGGGTTCGTTTCACTGTGCATTGGGCTGCCACAAGTTAGAAGCCACTTGATGTCACCTCTTGACAATAACATATACATTTTTAGGGAGAATCCCTGCAGTTTCCATGGGGCTTCTAAGATAACGTTTGCCTCTCAAGATTCAAAACCCATCTGCTAAGAATCGTGCATGGCTTCATGAAATTCAAATGATGCTGATTCCTTGGTTGATCTACACGACATCCTGATTCAATTGATCTATGGTAAGATTCAGGAATCTGAATTTTTCAAACAGTATCTCAATAGATCCAGATACAAGAGGATCAGAGATTATGTGGATATACAAGACAAAACTCAATTACTTTAATGCAGTATTCAAGGTCTCTGTTCTTAACCTATTATTCGAGTCTCATTCATGTATCCACAGCACATGATAAACATAATTCCACTGGCCTAGAAACATACAAATGCCAGTCAAAAATATTGACACCAGGGTTCTAGCTCATACTGGCATAAGATTTCTCCAGCTCCCTCATCCCACCACCAAACAAATAAGACATGCTCATGGGATGGCTGCAGAGAAGTTGTTCTCTCTGTCGTACACTTTTCTTAGACTTGCTTTTTGTTTTGTTTCTTAGACTTATAGTTTTTTTGTGAGAGGGGAAGAAATGATTTTGAGGTCAGAGGTAATATCAAACTTAATATAAAAATGTTAACAACCACAAATGAATATCTTCCCAAACCATCAAAACTTTGCAACAAATATACAGGGCTACTATACACAAAGCAATAGTTGTTAGATCAAGCATTTGTGTATGTGTGTAAGAGAGAGTTTTATTTCAAAGAACAATTGTATATTAAGAAAACATCCTGGCTGAGCCCCAGTGGCATAGTGGTTGTGCGCAGGACTGCGGTCCACTGGGACGGAAGTTCAATTGCAACAGTGGGGCTGGGCCTCCTACTCCCACCACCGGAGAGCAGTGATGCTCCCCCCCCCCCAAAAAAAAAGAAAAGAAAACATCCCAGTCCAGTGCAGATCCAGTCCATAAATCCAATATTAACCCAAATGTCAGCTTCATACAGCACATGCAATGATGCTGAATGCAATGAGATCACAGCTGGTGGGAGAAAAATCTTGTGGATTAGGCATTTTAAAAACAGGCAAGAAGATTCTAAAAATGAACCCAAAGATGGAAGATCAGTAACAAATGAATACACTGTGGCAAAAGTCTAGAACTGGTGGAAGACAGGAGAATTGCCACAGTTGTGATAGCTAACTACTGAAGCTAGCATTCACATGGTCCAGCATTTTCAAGGATAAGAAACATCTTGGACTCAGTAAGCTTTCAACCTGCCTGTTGTGTACCAATGTGTGAAGAACTGCTAGCTAAAGAACTTTTTAAAAATATGTCTTTTAGGTGAGATCAACACTAACCAAAACAAATTTGATGGGAAAAATACATACCATATCTACTTTTGTATATGCAGTTTAATTATAATGTAGTTTTTGGTGGTGAAATTAGGTGCCTTGGCTGATATTCGGGTCGGCTTATGCACAAGTATATACAGTAACCGAGGGCAATTCTTAGATTTACCATTAGGGTGCAGAAAGCCAGATCCAATCAAAACAATGGTATAGTAGGTGATCTTTCAGACCTGTTTATTTCAAGACAGAGAAGTCGGTTTGGAAGGTTGTGAGGGTTTTGAGGACTACAAAAGGGCAAATCTTCACAGATTTTCTTGAATGACACAGGATGATCACTGGGGTTTCTTATGAAGAAGGTTTCTCAAAAACTGAAGACTGAGATGAGGGAGGAAAAGGTCAGTTAAGTTGTGTGGAGAGATTTTGTCTTGTCTTTATTGTGATGCACCTCACCTGCTCATTCTTCAAGAACAGCAACAGCTGTCCTAGGAGACTTTCACTGGGAAACCTTACCCAGTCCACCCTATAGCCTTGGCCTCAGCCCTTCAGATTGCTGACTTGTTTCCCAAACTCAAAGAACATTTGAAAGGAATAAAAACTGCTGTTAGACATGATGTGAATTGAAGAGTGCAGAACTCTTTGGGGGGAAGGGTTAGAGAAATGGAAACACTGCTCTCAGAACTATAGAGATCGAGGTGGAGGTTATGTTGAGAAACAAGTGTCACAGTTTGATATTTTCTATTAAAAATCTCTGACTTTGTAACAATCATTTTTGACTTACCGTTGTACCTCAAAATCATCGTTTTACTCATTCTTGCATCGAATGATGAAGGAACGCTGAACCGTTTGTAAGGGATGTGTATTAAGTTATAATAGCTGACTCTCACCACAAGAAGTCATCAGCTTTTTCATGTCTCCATATTATAATTCCCTCTTTGTGACCTGGCAAGTGTTACCCACCATGGGGAACCCAGTTCAACTTGCATTGAGTGCAGTCATCCAGATCCCGTGGAACTCCTACTTTTTGGGAGTTCCTTGGCATCTTTCATTATACCCAAATTACACTGTTTTGAGTGATTTGTTTAGGCTCCTGGTCTCTCTGTTCCTGTTAGTCATGCATCATGGCGAAGTCCTCACTGGATGTGCCTGGTTCCGTCCAGCTTCAGCACCAGGTTCTCACTAATACTTGCTGAGTGGATGAGAAAACGATTGATGTCCAACTCCTGGCAAGAAGAGATGCATTTCGAGGAGGAACTCATAAAGGCCAAAGAGCCATCAGGAAGAAACAAAAAGCCCCACGGTCAGAATTCTAAGTGCAGTTATAGACTGTGGGGAAGGAAAATTGGGCTAGGGACCCATCCTTAAACCAGGAGAACTTGCTCCTCAAGAACTTGTGTGGCACAGAAGAAAGGGGATGTAATAAAGCTCCATCCCCGCCAACTGACATTTCTTCCAGAATAGTCTATTACACAGCCTGGTCTATTACACACCACTACTGTGTTGTTGATAGGTGCCAAAGAGACGGCTCTGATCCATAGGGACTGTATACATTCACCATTGCCCGGTCCTGTACCATCCGCACAATGGGTCCTACGCCTGAGCCACTTTGGTGCACCCATGGCACCGACATATCTCCTTGAAGGCTGTCCTCTTTCTGGCTGCCCCTTCACTTTACCAAACACAATGTCCTGCTCCACAGACTGGGCTCCCCTGACAACAAGTATGAAATATGTAAGATGAAGTCAGTGTAACCACGTGGATATTGATAGACTTGGAAAGAAGCCACAGAGAAAAGCTAGTTTACCTAAGATTGATTGTATCCTTAACATCTCACTGGGAAAAAAAGGTACAAGTCACAATGCAAGAAGACAGTGTTGTTTGTTTTCTGAATTTTGGGTGCAGGCAGGGTAATCCACACAAACTCCTAAGCCCACTACCACCCAGCTGTTTGCCAGTCATCGGAGGGGGAAAAACAGAAGTCAAGTCCTGGGGCGGGACTGGGAAAAGATAGTTTACTTTGGCCAAGCCCGAACCAACCTTTATTTTTCTCTCTATTATTCAAACAGCTGGTTATTGAACATTCTTCTCCTAACAGATTTGATGGATAAAAATTATGTAACTAAAACGTGATGTGTGATTCAAATGAGTATCTATGACTTATCTTCTTGAACTTGAGATTTCTGGAATAGGTTTTATATCCCCAAGGAAAAAAACATCCTACAAGTAAATTTGCCTGTTTTCTGTCATTTCATTCTATGTACACTGTGAAATTTGTGAGTTTCTAGAAACAACATTATGAAATGTATTTCCCATTTGTACCAGCATTATGCTTCTGTTTTCTCCTTAAAGTGTGGCGCATTAGGAATGCATGTCCTGTATGCAGGCTCTTTTTCAGATTCTAGGTCTTCGTTCAATTTTAGTCTACTTCACTGATGAATAAAGCACCTCCACTATTTGTTGAGATGCTGCTTTTAATATTTGTATATATGTATTTACCCATGCTTGCTGAAAGTGAAGCACTTGCTCATGAAGGTCAGGAAAATAGCCTTCAGCAGGGATTACAACTCAATGTAAAGAAGACCCAAATCCTCACAACCAGGCCAATGATCAACAGAGAAGATTGTAGATGTCAAGAACTTTGTCTTGTGGGATTCCACAATCAATTTTCATGGAAGGAGCCGCCAAGAAGTCAAAGGACTCATTGCATCAGACCAATATGCTGCACAAGACCCCTTTACAGTATTGAAAAGCAATCTCAGTGTGCCTGACTGCAGCCATGGCGTTTTCATTGGCCTCATAGACAAATGAAAATTGGACACTGAACAAGGAAGACTAAAGACCTGATGCATTTGAATTATGGTGCTGGAGAAGAATATGGAAATTATCATGGGCTGCCCAAAGAATAAACATCTTTCTTGGAAGAAGTACAGCCAGAATGTTCCTTAGAGGCAAGGATGGTGAGACTTCTCACCTACTTTAGAAAAGTGGTCAGGAAAGATGAGTCCCTGGAAAAAATCATCAGGCTTGGACAAGTGCAGGGGCAGTGAAAAAGAGCAAAACCCTCGAGGAGAAGGATGGACACAGTGCCTTCAACCACGGGCTCAAACATAAGAACGGTTGTGAGGCTGGTGCAGGACTGGGCAGAGTTTCCCTCTTTGGAACATGGGCTCACTATGAATTGGAGCTGACTTCCAGGCCCATTTGCATATATAAGGAGTGATGATTAGAAATGCTAAAGAGAAAGGCCTTTGACCCTCTGAAAGTCAACCAATGCAATCTCATTGGAATATAGCAGTCTCGCCAGAATCACTGACGGGGGTGGCAGAGCTGGGCATCATTTCATTCCATTTCAAGGGGATTCGTATGAATTGCAGACTAACACAACAGCAGCTAACTCACTAACAACAACTCACAGACACAACGCCCAGGACTGAAAAGCATGCAGATTGATGGTCACAAAGGGGTGCTGGGTCGGACACACTTTCCCTTAGAGGTTGCGATCTGGACCAAATTAGAAAGGCTGAGCAGGTGTTTTCATTTTCATTTTGTGTCTAAAGACACTTAAAAATGTAATCCATACACGTCACATGGAACAATCATTTCTGACTCTTCTTGGGACTATCAGATTACCTGACAGGTAATCGACATTCCTACCTGACCTAGGAATTTGGAAGGGGGCACACGATGATAATGCAGAGAAGTGCCAATTCATACCATTTTTAACACCATGTGCCCCCTGAGCAGGGGGTGGGGTGGGGAGCTTTTTCATTGTAAACTTCTTAAGACTTGATCTCTGAATAAGTAACGGTATGCTTAATATCCACCCAGACTGCTGGCCCCGGATATAATTAACCATTCCCAAGGCCTGAGGAGTTTGCTCTTGCTTAAGTTCAGCCCCTCCTTCGGGTGAAAGAGAGAGGAGAGCACACATACCTGTTGAAGGGGATGAGAATCCTCTCATAAGCGGAGCGCTCTGTTCCTCTATGTGGTACCAAACAAAGCCCACTGCCCTCAGTGGGTTGCTCCTCTTAGAAACCCTAGCAGACCAGTAGAACAGTTCCTTAGGGCTGCCAAGGCTATGAACTTTACGGAAGCTCCTGGCCACACCTGTCTCCTATAGAGTCACAGGTGATCACCATTGATCCTTGTGTTAGCAGCTGTGCATTTTATTCAGCAGTCTTTCTTCCTGTGGCTATGAACAGTTAACGTCCTTAGGTGGCTCCTAATCAAGCTGTTGGTGGCTCCACGCCACCCAGAGGTGCCTTGGAAGAAAGGACTGGTGATCTACTTATGAAAAAAACAGCTGTTGAAAATTGAATGAAGCACAATTTTACTTCGACACACAGTGGGGCCCCCAAGTTGGAATCAGTTAACAGCAACCATTTGTTGCGGCGGTCCTTTCCAGGGGAGGCTGCAGGTACCGAGCGCACAAGGTGCAAAGCAATCCTATGGATAGGAAGGAAGCTTTGGGATGCCTCTCTTCCATTTCCCAGTAGAGCTCCTTCAGGTTTAGAAACAGCTGCTGCTAGGTGTCTTCTCCACCTGGTTGGCTTCTTTCGGACTTGTGGGGAAGTCCTGGTAGGTGTTACTTTACCCAGGAGAGGGACAATTGTTTACAGCAGGGATTCTCAACCTTTAATAAGTACCAGAATCACCAGGAGAGCAAGTTAGGACACACTGCTGGATCTCACCAACAGAGTCCTTGACTCAGTATCTCTAGGGTTTCAAAAGAACTCAACTCAATGCGTTTGGCTCGATTCTGAACTACAGCGACCTTATATGTAGAACGGCATCGGGGATGTGAGAGTGGACGGGGAGGGGCGGTTCTGAGACTCTTTATGAGAGGAGAATACCTCTTCTTCCTTCCACAGAACAGTAGGTGAGTAGGTCAACACATGTAACCCACTATGCCAGCAGAGACTTGTGTGGTTTCTAATGAGTTCCTCGGTGATGCCTGTGCTACTGGTCCAGGGATCCTGGTTTGAGAAGCACTTCACTACAGATACATAGCAGGACATTTTCAGACGCTACCGTATGCTGTCAATGCCAGGTCACTGAGTGTCATACCTCTGACAAAAGTCTTGATGACATGCACGGGGCAGAAACAGAGTCCTTCAAACTTGTGCACACTTTAGGGCCTATAGTGCTGCCTGTTTGCTAGGATCACCCGTTCGGATCACGGACTACATCCCTCATCCACCTGTGCTTTGTAGCCGTGAACAAACAAGAAAAACGGAGATCTGAACGTAGATCATAATTGTCCATAAGAAATCACTTCTGTTTATTTTAAAGCAATGTGAAAGCGAACTTTCCAACCACAGGATGGCAGTGTAGCCACACAAGTGGCCGTCTCTTGACTGGAGGTGGTTTCTGAACCCATAATGAATTCAGAGATAATTCTGAAAGCTAGCTCAGCGTCTGTGATTTGGGCTTAACAATTACTGGCCTATACAGAATAAATGACCAGTAGCAGTCTGATACCTCTACAGCAACCTCGGTCAGAGCTTTCAATATTTTTATAATGCCTCCGACGGAAGACATTTTCCCTCCCGTGTCGTTTCGTTCCATGGTGTGAAAACAACTTCACAGGAACAAGCCACAGATCATTTCATGCATGAGCTATGTAACAAATTCAACCCAGAATAACTCCTGCTTCAGTTTAGCGAACTACGGTGTGGTGGCAAATTCATTTCTAGACTTTAATCATTTTTGAAATGTGAATTTGTCCCCCCACCCCCCTTGAGCATTGCTTAATCTTAGACATTTGCATGCCTAGATGTTTCTCACAATGGGGTAAAATGGAACTTTCTTAGGTTTGCTTACTAAAGTGGGGCTCTTTTGACTGTGAGATTTTACTGACATTAAGGTCTTTTGCACATTCTTGTCGGGCCAGTTGACTATTAATCTGAAAGGGATTCCAGGGGCTATAGGGGATTACAGACCTTGGACTGTTAACCCAGAGGTCAGCAGTTTGAAACTGCCAGCCATTTGCAGGGAGAACCAATGGGCTTTCTATGTCTGTGAAGAGCTGCAGCCTCAGATACCCATGTGGGCAGCTGTACCCTCTTCTATCAGATTGCTGTCCTCTCCCTAGCCCCAGTTTAATATAGAACCAAGCTTACAGCCACCGAGCCGCTTCTGATCCATAGCAGCCGGGCAGGCAGGGGAGACCCACCCCTGTGGGCTTCTGAGATGTTCATTGGCTATGTGAGTAGAAAAACTCATTTTTTTCCTTTGGAGCAACTGGTGGTTCTGAACTGTTGGCCATGCAGAATGTAGCCTGACACCTAACGGCTACCCCACTGGGGAGGGCTCCTCAGTATACTGTATGTGACAGAGGATTTTTAGAAGAATAAAGTTCTGCACAGTGAGAGACATGCCTAGCTATTTCACCCCCTGTTCTATAATACCGTATTTCATAATGCTAAGAGAAAGAGCATTTCTGTTTTTCTTGGGGGCAGGGAGGCGAGCTAATATTACACATTAAAAATGCTCCCTTATTTGCATCTTGATAGGGTGCTTCTGGTCACCCGAGCAATCAAAAAAGAATAAAATAAAATCCTTGCAAATGGCATACTAGACAGAGGGCCACAGAAGGAAATAATGAACCTCAAAACATCCCTGGCAACATGGCATGAATTTCCAGTTTGCTGACAAAAGCTACCTTTTCCAGAGACGATGGGGCCCTAAAATGTCAATGTCAACCCTCAGGCAAAAGTGGGAAAGGAGAACGATGTGCAGACGCCACGCACCACAGCTCTCTTAGTGCGGGCTCTGCTGATAGACTTCCCTTTTGACTCAAAGGTTCCCTCTGGGTGCTCTGAACACCCCTTCACCCATCCCTCCAAGGCTCCCTGCAAAGCACTCCCTGACAGGAGCCCCTCTGCCCACCCCCCACCAGTGCAGAGGTCTGGGGGGAAAGGTATATTAACCCAGAAAAAGACAAGTCTCTGAATGTAAAGTGATCCCTGGAAACGCATCCCGGAAAAGTCACTCAAATGTTCTTTTGCGGCTGTAGCTGTTGCTGTGACGTGGGCTGCACGCATTGCACTTTATGGCCCCACGTGTGTGGGGGAATGGGAGCTCCGAGAGCCTGTCAGCATGGCCCGGCTCCACAGCCGAGCAAGAGCGGCTTCCCTTTCAGGGGTTACAGCTCCCCAGGTCCTCCTTGCGTTCCATGAGGCTGCACGCAGTGCTCAGAATCTCTTCTTTGCCCCACGTCATCTGGGGTTTTAACCTGCACTTGGCTGCTTGAGCTGTTTTACGTCGACTTACTTCAGATCACTCTTCAAGTTTGAGTTGCTCCTAGAATCTTAAAGATAGGCTTTAAAGGATTTAGAAAATGCACACTCTGAGCAAAGTCAGTGTAAGGCACACATTGAACACACACACAGAGCCACGTGTGTTTCAAGGAGGTAACCTAACCCCCATTTTTGATAGAAAGACATTGAGGCCTAAGGAAAGGCCTTGTCCCAGGTTACACGATCACGAAGAAGCAGAGCGAGGATTTCTCAAGGACTTGGTCTGATAACTGGAAACTCTGTACTTTTGGTCGCTTCCAGGGCTACGGAGGCTTGTCAATCACTGGGCTTGTTGTCTTCAAAATAGCCATTTTTTCTCTCCTTTCATAGGAGGATGTCATTTCAGTATTCAGACATTTATTTCTTTTGTCTAATTATACAATATAGGCAATTTTTTAAAGTAGATTTTTTAAAGCATAAATGCTACATATTTTTAATACTGACACATATGGTAACATTTAAAGAACACTCAAAGTGATATTTATATGCATAATATGTATTAGTAATAGGATGTTAGACAGTTATAACTTTACCAAAGGATAATTACTGGGATTACTCTAAAAGCTATAATTCTTTTTGACAATTCAATCAGGCTTCATTATCTCAGAAGAATTGAACTCCCATCATTGATTGATTTATTAATTATTTATACCCAGTCTATTTCAAAAAATGGGCTTAAATAACTTACACAAAAAGAGAAACGTATAAAATGGAAATATTAAAGCAGGCATGAAAGAATAAGAGACATCCAATTGAAGGAACAAAGAGATTTGTAGCAAAAACCTTAGATAAAGGAAAATCATTATAATCAGACATGCTTTAGCTGTGAATTTTTAGATATGCAAAACAAGAAGTCCAACGAATAGATAAAAGCACCAAGACAGAAACCCATGAAGAGACAGAAAACTAACCGATGAAAAGAATGCTGTTGCTTTAAGATAAGAATATTGTTGTATCTAAAACTTACAGTATGTGTGTGGTGTGAGGTAAGGATCAATATTAATTCCATATCTATCTATCTCTATAAATATATTTAGGGAACCCAGTACCATTTCTTGAACAGACTATCACATTACCCCCTAAAGAATAGGACCAACTGGACAATTTATTATAAATGTATCATCAATAATTCAGTTGTCGATGGTGAAAGTCAAAGTTATTCATTATAAATGAACTTTCCCTGTATGAGTGGGTCATTTGGGGGGCATTTCGAGTTCAGTCAGTCTATTCAACTACACTAGAAACTCGATCACATTATCTTAGTTTTTATAACATTATCTAGGATTGGAGTCCTTGTGGCATAGTGATTACTCATAGTGCTGCCAGCCACAGTCAGTCGTTCCAAACTATGAACTGCTCTTAGGCAGAAAGAAAAGAAGAATTTCTGTAGGAACAGGTCTGGCAAGCAGGGAAGCGAGGGAGATGGAGTTACCAATGCATGCCTGCACACAGACTCTGGAGACCAGGCTCTGATGGTGCAGATCTATTTTATTGTTTACTTTATACAGTTTTAGTAGGGAGTATAAGCCAATCAATGATTTCGCATAATTCCTTGGTCTTATAATTGATCCTTATAAGGTTATTTTAATCCCACTATGAGAAAGTGGCAGGCTCTGCCCTGGGCTAAGGCAAGCAGAGGAATGCAGAAGCTTTCAGAGTTGACTTGTCTTGGGGCTATCTCTCTGTCTCCACCGTGTGTGCCAAGAGGCACTGTAACAGAGAGCCGGTTTGCCGCATCTCAGGCCGGCTCGACAAGGCTAAGTAGCATTCTGTGCTTTCGACGCTGTTCCTCCTTTATGCACTCTAGTTCCACAGCCATCACCCCCACAGTTTTCTATTCCTGTACAGAGTTACAGTCTCAGAAGCTCACAGGACAAAAGGATTCTATGAGGAGGCATCAATTCGAAGGAAAGGAAAGTATTGAAAGTACTCTAGCTCTGTCTTATTCTGTAAGCTTGCCTTCCTTGGTTCTTTGCTTTTTCCAAATAAATACATCAATATCACACACACACATGGAAACTGCATACATGTCATCTTCATTGGATACCAATCACTTTGGATGGGATCTTCCACTCTAAGAACATAGTATATTACTTCTCTCATTTAGGAGGCTTTTACTCCCATAAGAATTTATGGTCTCAAAAACCCACACGGACTGTCAGATTATTTCAGGGTGGCTTGGATGAAAGGTAAAGAACAAATTAGTTTTCTCTTCAACAATTTATGCCTGTGTTGCTTCCTCACATTAGTTCCAATCCCATCAATGGAACAACTTTTCCCACTTTCCATTCCCCCATCCTTCTGAACATTATGGGCAAAGGTTGCCCTTTTGGCAACATAAAGTTGACTGTTTTAGGAAGCATGTTCCACGTGGGTAGCATTGTTCATTCTATAGGCCTGTCTCCTTTTTAGCTTAAATGCAACCTCTTAATGTCAGTTCATCTATGAAGGGACTTGAAGGGTCATAGGTTAGTCTTTAATTCGGCATTTGTAAGTCCAGAGACAGTATACAGTTTCACCTAATTTATATTTTATACTCTCTATTTGGACATGCAATTCTTTGAAAAGAATTCATTTACTGTTTGCTTTTAGGTGGCAGACAACAATGTCTGTATTAGCTGGTTCTTTAAACTGATACCTAACATACAGTACTTGGCTAAAGTTATTCATTCAGTGTAATAATATGATTTCCTATACATATCATCATGCCATTTATAAATAATATAATTATAGCTTTCAGGTAATTTTTTTAAACATCTGACTCGCTCTCCAGAAAAGATGTTGAGAAGTAAGAGTAGTTGGAATATTTGTTGTGTTTTTCCTGATCTCAGAAGAATGGTATCAACTTTTTAAACCATCTATGATATTTGCTCTCAAAATTTCTATGATTTAAAAAAATCAGACTGAGAACTATTTCTTTTTCCTCACTTGCCCAGAGTGTGGTGTGGGTGTTTACAATGAGTATTAAATTTCCTCAGTTTTTTCTGTAGTTACTAATATGAGAATACCAGAAAGATGTTCCCCTATGTAAGACTTGACTGTGCAAGGCTGTCAGCAGTGTTTACCATAACGAGTCATGCATGACATCGCAAAGAAGGAGTATTGCAGAGCACCTGCGCTCACGGACAATCTGAGCTACCAAGAGGTAGTTGTTCAGAAATAACAAGGGGATACTACAGATTTTAAAATCAGAAAGGGTGTGCTTCAGGGTCGTATCCTTTCACCAGAGTTATTTACTCTGAGCCATTGATTGAGAGATTGGACTATATGAAGGAGATCTCGGCAGCAGGATTGGAGGAAGCCTCACTAACCACTTGTTGTATGCAGAGGACACAACCTTGCTGGCTTCTGGCTAAGAGATCTGAATCCCTTAATGATGAAGATCAAAGAGCACAGTCTTCAATATGGATGGCACTTCCACACAGAGAAAACACAAATCCTTCAAGCTGGACCCAGGAGCATTATCGCTATAACTAGGGAGGAAATGAAAGTTGTTAAGGATTTAATTTCACTTGGATGCACGATCGACATGAGTGAAGGAAGTCAAGAAATCACATAATACATTGCATTAGGCAAATATGCTGCAAAAACATAAACTCCTTCTAAGCGTGTGTGAAACGGCAATGATATCACTTTGAGAGCTGAGGTATGCACAACCCAAAGCCATGGCATTTTACAAGGGCCTGTGTGCACGCGAAAGCTGGAACATGAAGCTTCCAGAGAAGCTCTGATGCCTTTCAAGTAGATGTTGGAGAAGGCTATGGGGGGAAAAACATGAGCTGCTGTACCATCCAACAAATCAGGACTGGAAGAAATACAGTCAGAATGTTCCTTTTAATCAAAGATGGCAAGACTCAGTCTCAGGTACTTTGGACAGATTATCAGGATGGACCTGATAACCAAGGTCATCATGCTCGCAGAGTAGAAGGGAATTGACACAAAGGAAGACCTGCATGGAGATGAACTGACACAGTGGTTGCAAGATTGGGATCAAGCAGAGCAGTTGTGAGGTTGTTACAGGCCCCAGCAGTATTTTCTATTGTTGTACATAGTCTTTCTATGAGTCAGAAAAAGGTGAGGGCCTTAGCAAAAATGAAATTAGTATGAGGAATGGTATTTCTAATGGTGGCATTAGTGCTAATCATATCATTGTCATACCAAAAGCATCCAACATAGAACCTAGAGTCTCCCAGACACAGAATTGTTGCAAATCAATATTAAAAGGCAGAAAACTCGCTTCCGAAAATTGGCAAGATAAACTTCCAGAAAGAGAAAGTCTAAATGACAAATAAACATGAAAAAAAAAAAAACAACAAAAAGAACAAACTCACTACCAACAAATCGACACTCACTCAGCTCCTGGGCTCCCTTAAACATATGACAGGAATCCTTAATATAAAAAGTACAAACTAAAATCGTAATAAGATGCCATTACACCTCCAGAAGGGCCAAAATGGGGAGGGGGAGAAAGAAAAAAAGAAAACGACATAATTTCAAGTGCTTTCAAGAATGGCGCAATGAGTGTGTGGCTTATTTATAGGATCACAAACCTGTAGAGCACTTCAGAAAATTCTTTGCCAGAATCTCAGTAAAGGTGAATACTTGGATGACATCTCATGCAGCCGATGCACCTTGAGTGCACACTCTGTGCAATGGAGCATTCGAAGACCACTCTTGACTGAGAATGACTCCATCATGGTAACCAGCCTTGGATATGACCCTAATGGATCAGTCACGTGGTCTTGGCACTCACTGGAAGTCACCTCTCACCTTGGAACAATACTGGTATATGACAGAAGAAACAATGAAAGGTCCATGGGTGGCACAAGTGGATTTTGCTCAATGCCACTCACTCAGTGGCACTGTGAAAGAAAGGCCTGACTATCTACTGCAGGGCATATGAGAGGCAAAAGGATCATCACAAGTCAGGATATACTCAATGGCAATTCTTCTTTTAATGGTATGATAAAAGTGATTAGGTGATAAAAGACCATGACCCCACTCTTCAGTTCTCCTTCTCTTTTCTTGCCCTCAGATCACTCTCTGGGAAAGCCAACTGTCATGTTATTGAGGCATTGTCTGAAGTCAACCCTGTGATGAGGAAGTGAAGCTTCCTGCCCAGAGCCCTAACAGTTAACTTAGGAGGAGTCTCTAACCAGAGTCTGGCACGGCTGACAGGTTAGCTGACAACTTTCTAGAGATCACTCAAGTTGACGCAGATTCCTGATCCTCAGAAACTCTATGAGATAATAACTGTTCGGAGGCTTTCGGCTGTTAATTTGTTGCCAATTTGTTATGCAGCAATATAGATTATGGAGGATTCCTAAAATACTATTCTGAAATGTGAATGGAAAAGCCATGATTATGTGGAACATGGTATGTTTAGTGAAAGAAACCAGGTCGTAATGAATTATAGACATCATAATTCCATTTACCTAAGCTTGAAAACAAACAAGTCCAATATACAGTGATAAACCAAGAACCAAACCGGTTACCACAGAGGACACAGTTACCACTCTGTGGTAACATCTAGCAACATCTCTCCTCATAGTGGTCCCATGCTTGTTAGAACAGAGATGTGCTCATTACAGTTTTAAGTGGCTAATGTTTTAGAGGTAGAACACCAGAAGGATTCTTGGGTGGATTAGAGCCTGAATTTTAGTCCACAGCAAAGCACTTAACCACAGTTTGCAGCCAAGAACATTAATTTATCAAGCTAGAGATCAGGATAGGCGTTGCCCTTGCAGGAAGTGCAAGAGTACTTTTAGGGGCCTTAATAAAATGTTTTTTTTTCCTTTTTCTATTTTTAAAAAGCATATGCTTTAGTGTTCTTCATGTATGTTGTGCCTAGTTAAAAAAAAATAAACAGGAAAGAAAGAAAAGATCCAAGTGGCTGACACAACAGACTCTGAAACCTGTTCTTACAGGTAGAATAGGACAAACGGGAAAAAAAAAATGAAATCAAAGAGCTGACGTGGAATTTCAAAGGGCAGCTCTACACGATAAACTAGAATATTACAACAAGGTAGGCAAGGTCTTTGAGATAGAAAACAAAAAAGGAAAAGTCCATCTGAAAGAATTTTAGAAAAAAAAATACCAGTCTCAAGGAAGAAAACTGAAATATGTCATGGTCAAACTATTAAAGAGTGCAAGAAGCATCCAAAGAACAGGGGAGAAATATATACAGCCATTGTTATCAAAATACTTAGCTGATCATGAATCATTCCCAAAGGTGATATAAGGCCAAATAATAACAATATTGAAGGAAGAAGTCCAGGATCCACTGAAGACAGTAGCAAAACCAAGGCTCCAGGAATTGGCAGAATATCAGTTGGAGTGTTTCAGCAAGCTGTTGAAGCACTGGAAACACTCATTTGTCTATGCCAAGAAATCTGACCAATCTACTGGAAGATATCTACATTTGTAAACACATGAATGTAGACATTATCATGAAGAGCAGATGTAAAGTGACCCAACTGAATATGGATATTTTCACTAATGTCACATCCAAAGGATTTCTGCTAAAGATACTTGAAGTTGGTTACATTATAGTGACAGAGAGCTGCCAGAAAGTCAAGCCAGACTTCAAAAGAAAACATGGCAGGAGGGATATCACTGCTGACATCAGATGAATCTTGGCAGAAAGCAGAAAATACTCAAAAGGTGTTTATTTGTGTTTTGTTGACTATGCACAGGTGTTTGGCATGTGAATCGTAACAAATTAGGGATAACATTTCAAAGAATGGAAATTGCAGAGCACTTCCATGTGCTCATGTGAAACTTGTACACAGACCAAGAGGCAGTTCTCTAAATGGAGCAAGGAAACAGGCGTTATGATCAGAAAAGATATGTGTTGGGTTGTCTTCTTTCACAATACTTACAGAATCTGTATGCTAAACAAATCATCTGAGAAACTTGACTGTAGGAGGAAGAGGGAAGCATCGGGCTAGAGAAAGGCTTATTGAGTAAATGAGGTGGAGGGCACCTATCTGACTCTCTCTGGCAACCGTCTTGCTACAAGGCACAGATCAGACACCCCATCACCTTCCATCCTTCTTTACTTATTCTGAAAGCATTCCCCCCACAATACTCTAGGTCTATACCACTGGATTTGAGAATTCATTGCAATGGCAACAGGTAACTTATGCGAAGATAGTAGTGTACCACAAATCAGGATAAGTCAACACTAAGGATACATTTATTAATTTCTAGCAACATCTCTCCTCAGGCAGCAGCTAAATCTCTCTCCACTCCTCACTCTCTAAGTTAACTGGTTCCTTGACCTCTGCATCTGGACCAGGAAGCCTGCCTGTCCCTTGGTCTCACCTCACAGTTTCATGTCTTATACCTGCTCCTCTGTTTCTGTCTCATGGTTTCCTTGCCTTGGCTTCTCCTCTTGGCCTGACTTCTTGGTTCTGTCCTCTGTGCCACCGCCTCTGGTGCCTCTGGTCTCGGTCTCCACCACTTGCGACAGACATCTCAAGTAATGCTTTTTCAGATGGTCCTGGGACTTTCTCTCTGTGTTAGAGATGGTGCTGATACACCCAAGAATGACTTTGAGGTGTGATTTTTGTTTTTCAGCAGACAATACCCTAAAGGAAGCAAAGGGTCTGATTTGGCTCACACCCTCTATTAAATTAAAGACTTAATATCACCCTAATTCTATTCATTAGCATAGCAGAGAACTTCCAAAATGTAATTACAGTCACAAGCATAGATTCTAGAATTATTATACTGTACATTAGGAATTATGGCCAGAAGTGTCATATCGATTGCCTTCTCACTTATTAACAACCTGTGATACGTGAGAACAATCTTGCTTGTGGAAAACTTGCTGAGAAAAAAAAAAGAAAATTTGCTGAGAGCACTTATTGATGAAGATTAAAGACTGTATTCTTCAGCCCAGATTGCAATTCAGTGCAAAGAAAACCTAAATCCTCACAACTAGATCAGCAGACAATATCATGATAGACAGAGAAAAGACTGAAGTTGCCAAGAACTTTGGTTTACTTGGATTTACCATCAATGCTCACAGAACTGAATAAATCAAATAACATATAGCATTAGGAAAATCTGCTGCAAAAGACATCTTTAAAGTGCTAAAGAGCAAAGACATCATGTTGAGAACTAAGATACACCTGAACCAAGACATAGCATTCTCCGTGGCTTCGTATGCAGGCAAAAGTTGGACATTGAATAAGGAAGACCAAAGAAGAAGTAATGCATTTGAACTATTGAGTTGGTGAATAATATTGAAAGTAACATGAACTGCCAGGACAAACAAATCTGCTTTAGGAGAAGGATAACCAGATTCATCCTTAGAAGCAAGGATGGCAATAAAACTGTCTTACACACTCTGGACAGATCAGGAGAGACCAGTCCTTGGAAAAAAGACATGCTTGGTGAAGAGGAGAGTGTCAATGAAAAAGAGGAGGCTCCTTAATTCAATGGATTTACATAGTAGTTGCAACAATGGACTCAAGCCTAGAACCCATTTTGTGAATGTCATAGGACCAGGCACTGTCCATTATGAGAATGCAATTTTATCCATTTTGTACCCATTTGAAGAATGCCATAGAGCCAGTTTTCAAAGGCAGCCAATGACAACACCCCAACAACCATGATGTAGTCTTTCATCTGATTTCTGGTTACATATACCTATTCATTTTGACAAAAATTATCTTGATAACAGAAATTGAGCTGAGAGAAATTACTAAGAGGCAGAAGAAGGGTGAGCATGATGGTGGGGCAGGAAGAAGGGGAAAGGGAAAAAGAGGAAATATCTAGGAAGCAAAACTATGGATAGAGGCATAAACATACTTGTATACATATATAAATATATTGTTAAAAATAGAGAAATTGGTATATATATATATTTATATAGCAGTACATTGAGATCGTGGACAGACTTTGGGCCTTTGCTTAATCCCTCCCACAATGCATGAACACTTTTTTCTAACAACCTGGCATTCTGCGATGTTCACCCTCCTGACTGGATTGCTGAAGCCAAAAAACGGGCATAAGCAAATGTGATTAAGAAAGCTGATGGTGCCCGGTTATTAAAAGGTATAGTGTCTGGGATCTTAAAGACTTGAAGTTAAATAATCAGCCATCTAGCAGAGAAGCAACAAATCCACATGGAAGAAGCACCTCATCCTATGTGGTCATGAGGTATGGACAAGATCAGGTAACAGGCATGAAAAGACCCAAAACAATAACAACAACAACAAAATATTTTTGAGAATGAGGTGGGTTGGAGCCAAGACCCAAAATCCATTTATAGACAATAGGATATCCCCCAAACGGAAGGATCACCAGGAAGAGATGCGTCAAGCCAGTGAAACACACAATATTCCTTTGGTTCTTTGAGGCTTCTTCACCCCTCATTCTCATGACCCTAGTCATCCCTTTCAGTTCTGGCTAGACCAGAGCATGTACACTGGTTCAGATAAGAGCTCACAACACATGGAATCCAGGTCAGATAAACTCCTCAGGTACAGAAATGGGAGTAGCAATACCAGGAGGGTAGGGGGAAGGTAGGAGGTGGAGGTAAGAAGAGGGACTAATCACAATGATTGACACGTACCCTTCAGCCCCACTCCCACTGAGGGGGACAAACAACAGAAACTTTGGGTGAATGGAGACAGTGATAAGTGTAAGATAGAATAATAATAATAATTTATAATTTACCAAGGAGTCATGAGGGTGGGAGAGTGGTGAGGGAAGGGAACATGAGGAGCTGATGCCAAGGGCTCATATAGAAAGTAAATGTTTAGAAAATGATAATGGCAGCAAATGTACAAATATGTTGATACAACTGATATATGGATTGTTCTAAGAGCTGCAAGAACTACCAATAAAATGATCCTCAAGAAAAAATTTGCTATACACTTATGATTCATTAATTTCTCTATATATGCTTAAATAAACAGTTTACCTGGGTTAATAGGGAATGCGCCCTGGTCTTTGAATAACATAATTAAAATTTGTTTGATTATAGTCTATTAAAAGTGCAAATTCACTTTATACATCACTATTTCTCCTGCTGACTCTTGATAAAAATCAAGCACAAAATAGTAAATCATTGTAGCATGAAGATGATTCTCTAGGGAATTAAGTAATGCAGTCCCAGTATATAGTTTTCTAATGATCAAATTTAATTCTGAGATAAAGTTTCTCAAACTTTAATATGCATGAGCAACATACCTAGGGGATTTGCTAAAAGTGGAGCCACACAGCCGCTACTCCCTGAGTGTCCGACTCAGCAGGTCTGATGGACAATCAAGAAGGGAATTTTTAACAGGCACTCCAGTGACAATATTTATAAAACACTTGAATAAACATACTCAGGATTTTTTTTTTTGCAGACCTTGTTACAAACTGGAGTTCCTGAATTTCAAGTAGAAATCTTAGTCTAACTGCAGATACACAAGATTAACCAAGCCACTGACCCCAACAAAAAGGCCAAAGTAGTTGCCACTGAGTCAAATCCAACTTGTGCCAACTCCATGTGTTCCAGGATACAACTTCAGTGGGTTTTCCACAGCGATGAGCTTTCAGAAGCAGCTCACTAGGGTTTTATTTTAAGGTAGATTCTACCACCATTTTTTTTTTTTGGTTAGCAGCTGAGTACCTAGCTATTCATACCTCTACTAGATCACTATGGGTGCCCATCAATTTTTTTTTGTTTTGTTTTTTTTCAGTTTTGTTTTTTGGGCATCACTGCCTTCAGGTGGTGGGAGTAGGAGGCCCAGCCTTTGCTCCGTGGAGCTGGAATCGAACCTCCATCCCAGTGGGCCGCAGTCCCACGCACAACCACTACGCCACCGGGGCTCAGCCCTGGGTCCCCATCAATTTGATGGCAGAGAGGGACTCCATATATACATGGTGACGGTATTTTAGACAATTCAAAGAGAGAGGAAATAATAAACAAATTCTAAATAGACATGCTGATAGTTTAAATATCTTTGGGTAACCAAAATGTCATGAACTAAAAAGAATAACATGCTTGTAGATTCAAATATATAACCACTATGGCAAATAGAGGGGCTATCGCTAAAAGATAGGCACTTGTATAATTAAATATTATAATGTACACAATCAAATATGGCAATTGTCAGATAATATAGTTAATTTCACACACAAGCAAGACTTTGCCAAAGCACTTGAAGAAGTGCACAGACAACTTCCAGAAATTCAGGTTGGATTCACGTGGAGATGTGGTATGCAGAATAGCAATTCTGATGTCAGATGGGGATCTTTGCTGAAAGTAGAGAATATTAGAAAATTGTTTACTTGTGTTTTATCGGTGAGGCAAAGTCACTGATGTGGATATGGATGACACTGTGGACAATATTGTGATAAATAAAAATTCCAGAACAATTCATCCTGCTTATGACGAATGTGTACTTAGACCAAGAACAGTGGTTCAAACAGAACAAGAGGTTACTGTGTATGTTTTAAATTCAGATAGTGTGTGTCAGGGTTGTGTACTGTTGCTGTCATTAATCAATCTGTAGGCCAAGCAGAGAACCTGAGAGGCTACACTGCAAGAACAAGAAGGTGGGCTTGGGGCACACAGGGGGTCTCAGTGCAGCGTACTTTGGTCATCCTGCATCTGGGTTCATCCAACAGTAGTCGCTCCCACCATGTCTCCCAAGTTTGACTCCAGTGAGATCCTCCCAAGGTCGGTCCCCCGAGTTTGTCTCCAAAAAATGTTGGTGATGACATTGCCAAAGCAAGCAGTGATTGGAACACCATGAAACTGACCATTCAGAAGAGTCAAGCCCAGATTGAAGGAGGGTAAAGAGAAGAAGGAGGAGAATGTGGTATCAGAATTGAAGAAAGAGTAACAGCCTGGAATTTGCAGATGACACAATCTTGCTTGCTGAAGGGGAGGAGGATCTGAAGCACTTATAATTGTCGGTAAGCATCTGGAAACCATTCCTTTTGGGTGAGCTTGCTGGTATGTGGGATACCAGTGGCATAGCTGCCAGCATCCCAGAAGTCACAAGAGTATATGCCAAACTAACAGACAAGTAGCGGAGGTATAAAATGAACTATCCCTTAAGTGGGACTGGTGAGGGTGGCGTGGGGGTGGGGAGTGGTCTCCTGACCATCAAGAAAGAAGAGCCAGGAGGACAGCATGTCCTATGCTCTGTAGACCCCTGCATCCAACTTCTGCCACCTGGAGTAGAGAGAGGATAGTGACATCAGAGGAGTGACCGAGGAGCAATGTCAGCAAAATAAGAGGTCAAGATGAGGGTGGGCTTCCTGGAGCAAATAAGGCTGACTTCTCTCAGGCAGTGCTGAAGAGGCTATGCTACCAAAGGGTCCCAGGGAAAAGAACAAGGACAAGACTTAGTGGGCAAATGAACTGCATTCTTAACAATTCTGCTTCAAAATTGCCACGTGTTAATCTTCCTAATGAAAAACCAAGCTCACTCCTCTGCCAACTCATAGCCATCCTAGAGGACTGGGTAGAACTGCCCCAGGGAGTTTCTGAGACAGTCACAGTTGATGGGCGTGGAAAGCCTGCTTCTCTTCCAAGGACTGCCCAAGGGGGCAATCGAACTGCTGACCTAGCAGGTTACAGCCCAACACATAAGGACTCCACCCTCGGGGCTCCTGACAACCTCCCAAACAAGCCCCATCATTTTGAGTGTTACCTCTGGCTTCTCTGGCTTCTCTTCTATCTCTCCTTTACAGAGAAGGGGAGCACTATGGGAGCGATGGCTGATGTTTTAGAACAGGGGAAAGAAGTTTGGACAATGGACACCCATCTGACCTTGCCTCAGAGAAACTGTCCTTGGGCTGATGTGCACTCGGACTTTCCTTCCCTCTGGTGAAGTCAGAGGAGGGCAGACCCCGACCCCAGAGGCACCACATCATTCTTGCATTCTTTGATTGTTCTTCTGCTTTGTACATGGGTCCTTATCAGCTAGAGAGTCAATATCAATCCTTCTGGGAACAAACACTTAGATTGCAATTTACACAGCTCACTTTGAATCCTCACTGGACAACAAATACAATAAACAAACAAAAATTTCCATCTGATCATGCTGGAGTCTCCAGAATGTATCCATTCCTCTGTTGTGTCCTCCACAACGATTGACGAGGATATGACAGGGGAAATAGGATTTTGACTTGGAGGGAGACTAAGTAATGGCTCTTGGAAGATAAATATCCAAATAATCTTACTTCCACGTAAACGGGCTCACAAAAACAATCAAGGCACTGCAGAAACAATCCTGCAGATTGCTTTCAAGATGTTGGGTAGGCTTCCTTATGAACTGTTTGGTCTGAAATGGTTCAAGAGGCATCGGTAAATTGTTAAAGGTGCCCAGTGATCACTAAGCGTCAGAATCTGCTCCACACCAGTTTCTGTTTGTGTTTTAAAATGTTCGCTGTGAAAAGTAGTCCTGGAAATAATGTCCAGCAGCAATAAACCATGGGTAGCAACAGAGGCAGGCATACCATTTACTCTATCAAATGGATTCCTTTTCCCCCTGTAGTCCCTTCTTAAGAATATGAGCCCCAAAGTAAGAGCTGAGTCTACATTTATGAAGTAAGTCACAAAAGAGGAGGTCCTGCCTCTGTGTGCACACCAGCAGCTCTATAATCATCCAACAGCTTGCTGGGAAGTGCGTATGGCTACCTCTGCGCTCTGTACATTAGCCGGGCCCTTTGGTGCTCATTAAATTCTAAATAGGGATGACAACACCACAACCCTGAGAGGATTATAAATGTAGCTGCCCCAGGTGCAGAATTATGGGCTGCATTTGAGCCCCCATATGGTTGAGTCTATGGATTTTCAGCAGAACTACCAGGTGCGGGGAAGCATACACTTGCTTATTAACATTCTCCCTGAGACTTCTTTCCACAGAGTGACTCTTTGGTCCCACTCGGGTGGGGGGCACCTCCTCCTGCGGCCAGTGACACTTAGACTAATCAGTAACCCCAGAAAGTAGTCACAAGGTCACATCTTACAGTAATAAAGAATGACAAAGACGCTGACAGAGTGGAGTCGGACTCTAGGGAGATAGGTAGGTAAATAGAAAGAAGACTTCTAGAGCGTGCTGTTATAAAAATCAAGCCCTTATCAAACAGAGAAATTACATCTCTGTAAAAACAAATTTATGGACATAACTAATATAGAGAACAATGTTCTATGAAGCATAACACATGCTATGAAAGTACATGGACTCATAACCAGGAGGCATCTAGTGATTTTTCTCAAGGCTAACCGGTAACTTCAGGGTGGACTACAAAACATTGCAAGGCCTAGCTCTTTCTTTTGACCTCTTGGGTAAAGTAACCGGATTTTAAGCAAGACACCATTGACTGGGGGGAGAGGAGCTTCTTGATTAAAAATGTGGTCTATATAGAGCAACAACAATTTTCATAGGACACAAAAATAGTATTGTGATATATTTATTTTAATTTTAAAATGTTGCAGGGCATTGGTTAAATTGCTAAAAAGTGGGACATCTGGTCACTTTACTCATGGGTTAACTATGAGTGGACATGTCATTGTGGTTCTTTGAGGTTTCCTTTCTCAACTTGGGAAAACCCTTGTGGTGGCCAAAAATGATATCAGTCCTGCACTCAACTCTAACCTGCTTGCCCTTTACAAATGTCACCTTTCAGCTCCTCACTTCCAGTAGAGAAGTTTATGCTTCTACCCTTTGAATCTTGGCTGGTTGTGCTGTAGCTAACGGACAACAAATGTCTTGGTGCTGTTGTCCGAGATCAGATCTCGGGAAGTCATCTTAGACTTGCCAGCCACACCTGACATTCCAGTGCACATGACGAGACACATGATGAGAGAGTCCACTAGAGTCTGGCCTAGACCAGTAGAACTGCCCATCCATCCATGGGCTCTTGAGGAATAATGCTGTTTCATGTCACTATGTTAGGCATCAGTGTGTTGTTAATTAGCAATAGCCTCACAACCAAAAGGCAACATTCTGGCTAATATACTACCTCTTTAAATGAAGGATTGTTTAAAAATTCCCATTTTTGTCCTTGATTATCACCACTGTTTTAACTATCTCACGCAAGGTTTTAGTTCTTAGTATTCCTCTTGGTTATTATCATTAATGACTAGGAACACAAGTTTTCAGCGCCGCGCCGTATCCAAATGGGAAGTCTGGTTCTCATCCCAAAGGCACTATTCTCATGTCACTGAGTTTCTGTGTTAGAATCTCAAGCCCCGTTTTGAAACTGACTGAGGTAGCAATTGTACAATACTGCTCAAAGTGGCGCAACTATGGAATGTTATGATATCTGTATTAGTTCCCAATAAAGTGGCTTGGGGGGGGGGGAATCCTTACAACTGGACTATTCAACAAGATTATGATAAACGGAGAAAAAATTGAAGAGAGAAAAGAAAAGAATATAAAGCCCATTGTCACTGAGGCGATTCTGATGTCTTGCACCTCTGTAGGACTGATGAGAACTGCTTCTCAAGGTTGCAGAGACTGTCGCCTCTCTCTTGTCCAGCGGCTGGCTGGTGGGTTTGGATCACGGACCTTGTGGTTAGCCGCCAAACACTCACCTCCCTGTGCCACGAGGACTCCTTCTGTGTTAGGAAAGGTAGTTTTAAGAGGTAGCAGGCAAGACAAGAAAGCACTGGGTAGATGAAAAGAGATGCAGGTCTGGGATGACTGCAGAGCTGGATGAAAAGTAGGTTGCTTCATGAATAGGCAAACCCTCGAGTGGCCTTTTCATCCTCAATTGGCACTTTGAACCAAAATCAACCTCAAACGTTCAAGATGAATGCAGTCGGGAGAATGACTAGTGTGTGTGTGGGGGGGGGGGGGGGGGGGGGCGGGGCTAACAGTGACCACCCGTCTGAAGTGCAAAGACAAACATCCTCAGACTATTTACCCCTAAGAGCTGAGCTCTAATTGCTGAGCGGACTGTCCCAGTCAAAGAAATCTTTAAATAACCTGGTATTCAAGGCATTGTGTACTTGAATTCAAATGATAAAAAGAAACTCTATCCTACGATTACCAGGAGGCGGCTCAGGGTGGCAAGATTCTTGTTCTGCTTTCATGAAAGATTTCAGGCCAGGGAAAAATTTTAGACGAGAGTCCGTGAAATGGTTTGAACAGAAAGGGTAAGCTTATTGGCAGGGATACTTTGGAAAAGGAGGCAAGGGAGCCCTTATGCTAATCCACAGGGCCCTGCAGAATGTAGAGCCGAACCTTCGAGACTGCTAATGGTGGGCCTCCCACCACCGGCTGGCTTTCGGGTGGGTCTTCTGCTATTGGCTGGTCCTCTATGATGCACCTCCTTTTCTCAGGTCACTCCAGACTTCTTGCTGCGCTCTTGTCTCAGACCCCAAATCCAAGAGTCTATGCAATCACTGTAGAGGAGTTCTTGGGGTATTCTGGTTACCCTTTGGGCCGCCATCCACGGGGTCAGTGATTCAAAACCACCAGCTGCTCCAACAGAGCAAGGCTGGCCTTTCTACTCCCATCACTGGTTACAGTACTGGAAACCCACCAGGGCTCATTCTGAGTCGGCCTTGACGTGATGGCGGGGAGAAGGAGAGCCATCCAGGCGCTGTGGGGGGTAGAGTGAATCACTGGTCTTTTCCCACTCAGCCTTCACGATCCCTGTTCTCTTCCCATGTCTCCCACCTGCCCCTCAGCAATTGCCTTCCTTTGTGTTGGAGAGGAGAGGTCTGTATGGGAATTGGCACTCCAGCCCCTTGGGTAACAGTTGCTGCCAGATTCCTGCCCTCACCATCTCTTCTCCCTTTGCTGCCCTAGCTACGGAGCCAGACTAGCCCTAGACTTTCAGGAGCAGACTAATACTTGGCACATATTGGAAAACCTACAATTTAGAAGAGATCCTAAAATGCCATTCAAAACTCAAACCCCAAACTTTGCCTTCATTCCTGAAGAGATTTGCTGTGGTCTAAGCCTGTGTGTGTGTGTGTGTGTGTGTGTGTGTGTGTGTGTGTGTGTGTGTGTTGTGTCCTGGTGGTGGGGAGGGGGAGAGAGGAGGTGAGACAGCTACTATTACTACATTTAAATGCTGTCATTCCCCCACCCCATGACCTACTCCCCAAATACCAACATCACTAGTTGCAAAGAAACACAAAATTTAAATGAGAATGAATTTCACACATGAGGCCAACAGGCAGCTTTACATTTGGATATGACATTCAGAGCTGTGTAAAAATACTACTTTGCATAAGAGTATGGAATGCTTTGCCTTGGAAACCAATCCATATTCCATGTGCCAGGACGAAGGGAAAAGATGCAGTGCTGACTGGCAAAGTCCTTAATTCCATTTCCAGAGTTCCAAGGAGTTACATAATTCCTCCAAAAGTTTTTTTTTTTTTTTTAAACAAAGAAAGAAAGGAAACCTGCAAACTTTGGGGACAGATTTTGAAGTACCTGCCACAAGAGAAATAAACCCTTTGAAAGACAGAAAACTATAATTTTCCCTGAATAGATAGAGAAATTGACTATAGAAATGTGCACGATCATGCTGAATAGCATAGCAGAGGTCACTCAATGACCCTTCTCTCTTTTTAAATTTTGACTCTTGGGAACAACAGCTGAATATTTTAAAAATTGTTATAACAGTTACTACTTATAGAGGCACTATCATGCAAAGACATGTATAATTGTTTTTATATAGTACCCTTAATTGCCAAGGTATTATTGTTATCCCTATTTGAAAGATGAGGAAAAATGAAAAAAATTATATATGATTTAACCAGAGATTACATTTGATCACATTTATGATTTAAATAAATAGTTTTCATTTAAACAACCTTAATTTTTAAAAAAAATATCCATGTTTATCATTATTTATTTGGGGTTGACTCCATAAATACATCTAAGTCAGAATTATTTAAGAAACAAAACAGGATTTACCTAGCCATTTTAAGCAAACAACCCATAGATCTTAAGCAAGTGGGGATTTTATAATTGACATAACCCAGACACTGCATTCTTGCAGCTTTCTGTCCATTTGACACCCTCGGGATTATTGAGCAACCTTACCGGACCTGGGTTCAAATTTCATATTTTATCTGATTTGCACCATTTCATTTTCCATCTTCCAATATAACTTCTCTACCCAATCTTAGCAATTCATAATGTCTTCCCCAGAGCTCCCAGTTGATGCATCACTTTATTCCCGTCAGCACAGCCCCAGGCTAGGCATGATGCAACTCATCTCTATGAATCCAGACAACTCTATCACCAACAGCTGCTCTTCAGGGCCAATCTTAGGGACAGGCATCTCAAGGATCTTTGGTTGATGCTCTAGTTATCGATCTAACATACAGAGGGTTAAGGGTTATACATCTTCCCTTGAGGACATCTGCTTTTCCAAAATTTCTTTACCAGTATGTATATGGAAGAAGAGACCTTAGGTAATGAGTGGTGAAATGCTTGGCTACTATCTGTAAGGCTGTTTGAACACCCACACTGCTCCATGGGAGAAAGAAGTAGTGGTGGTCCACTTGCATGAAAGTTATCCCATTGGGGTAGTTCTATTCTGTCCTAGATGGTAAATATAAGTTAGAATTGCCTCAAAGGGGTGGTTTCATGCATCCTGTCATGGCTTCTTACTTAATTACTGTCAAACAGAGTTACTATTTCTATGCATGTGTTCTAACCAATAAGAGTTATCATTAGTGAAGAAGCCAGAACATCTTGCATTATGAGTTCTTTAAAAAATAGATGCATTTTAATTCTCATAACTAAAATAAAATCAAACTCCTATACCTCATAGCTGACACATCATTAAGCTTTAATGAGTTACTAGTAATTTTTCCAGTTTTTAAATGTGCTGTTTGCTAAGGATTAATAAAATTATGAAAAAAATTTAAAGTGAGTTGTGAACAGATGAGTGGGCTTTGTTACTATCTTGTCAGGTGGAGAGTGTACCTGAATACACAGTGTGTGCAGAGCCACCTCTTTGGAGCCTTGTGACTTTTGTAAACCCGAGCATGGTCCTCTGAAAACTGCTCATCTCTAACCTCACCTTTCCAGGGGTTCTCAGCCAGAGTGATCCGGCTCTTTGTTTTCAAACATCTTTAACAGAAGAGGACACAGCATAGAAAATCCATGATGGTCCAATGTGAACACTTTGCATTGGATGCCATAAAGAACTCATAACTTAAGAGGGATGGGGCTCCTGACTTAGGATGAAACACAAATGAGAGTTTACTTTGTTCCTATTCCAATACCACTCTAATAATGTTTTCACTTAGACACTTTTCCTAGAAATGAAAAAATGCTTTGGTAAGCCTAAAGTATTACACATGGTTTTCATTACGATGTCATTAGCAGAGGTGTTAACAAGACTACTTGCCCCCAAACCCAACCAAACCCACTGCCAAATTCAGTCCGACTCGTAGTGACCTTACTGGACCAAGTAGAACTATCTCACAGGGGTTCCAAGGCTGTAATTATTTTTTTTTTGGGGGGGGGGTTATCCCTGCCCTCTGGTGGGAGTGAGAGGCCCAGCCTTACTCCTGGAGCGCTGCTGCTGCATTTGAACCGCTAAGCCAGTGCGCCGCAGTCGCGCACTCAACCACTAGGCCACCGGGACTCAGCCAAGGCTGTAATTCTTGACGGAGCAGGCTGCCACATCTTTCTCCCACAGAGTGGCTGGTGGGTTTGAGCCCCAAGCATCACCTGGGCTCGTGAATTCAATTAAGAGCTAGTCTCTACAGAAATGCCAACTTCTGTGCATGCTGTAGCTAGACAGGTTGCTAATGTGGTCTTGAACGTCAATGAAGCATTAGCAACAGCCATTGAAATCCTCCTTGGCTACATTTCAGATTCTGTCAGGTCGTGTGGGAGCCCTGGTGCTGTAGTAGGTTACTCTATAGGAAGGGCTGCTAACAGCAAGGTTGACAGCTCAAAACCACCATGCACTCCTCAGGAGAAAGATGGGGCTTTCTACTCTTACAAAGATGGGACAGTCTCAGGAACCACCAGGAGAGTTCACCTCTGTCCTCTAGGGTGGCTAGCAGTTGGAAACAACTCATTGGCAGTTGGTGTGGGTTTTGGCTATCGTGTCATAACACATAATTCTCCTGCAGTTATGAGCACAAATAATCCTTGTGGGAACACATAGCATATTTCCACGAAATAGTAGGGCTCCCCCCATCAAGTTTTGGAAAGTTTCGGGTTGGTTTTCCAAAGCATGTTCATTCTGTGGAAAGTCTCACAAAGGCAGACAACCGGGAAGTCTGCCTTCTTTGGGCAGTGCGAAAGCAATGTGCATTAATGGTCTGTAGCCATCCGTCCCTTTCCTCTACCCCATCAGATCCTTTATGGAGGATGGCAGAGAAATTCAGTAAGAGCGACAGTCTCTTAAAATAGCAGAAGGACAGCCCACCCTGCCAGTTTCTTGGGTCTGTCGTTTTTTAATAGGAAAATTAAAAAAAAAAAAGAACAAAAGAAAAGAAAGCAAATACAAGCAGATATCTCAGCCTGAGCACCACTATTGTCTCTGAAGCCAACAGGCAGTTATTTATTCCCACTTGAAAATAACTATTATGATCAATCAGACATTTAAATTGAGCCACTTCAAACTGTGTAGAAATTGATTAAATGCACATATTGCATCTGTTTCTTTCCTCTTTATATTCTATCTCTTTTAGGGTTCAGGAGATAGAAAATATCTTTCCCCCAAGGTTTTCTAAAGAATGAGCTGTCTTAGTGTGGTAGTTATATAATCATTTGTCAATTTGAGGATTAATAACGTAGGGGTGTAGTCTAGCCTGTCAATCTAGAGATAGTCAGTAAGACCTCTGTGTAGGCATGGCCTTTTCCAGAGAACTCTGGGAAATCCGGAGGTATTTCCTCCTTGGGGGCTGGAGACACTCTCATTCTGCTCACTTCCTGCAAGACATCCCTGCAGAGAAGCCACATGGATGCAACCAGACAAGCCCTGCCAGTGCTGAGATGCTTACAACATCATTGGATCCAAAGAACTTCTATGCACCGGCTTGTGAGTGTCCTGGATCCGGCTTCATTGCATGTGTTTCATG
>PVJH01014898.1:0-56628 GCA_004026705.1 Nesogale talazaci | reverse complement strand
CCTGATATTTGAAAATAATTTATTTTAGGTTTGTTCCACCTTTTTCTCCCATGCAATCAAGAACTTCACCCTCCTCCTCGGCCCCCACCCCAGTTTTAGAGTGATCAACAGTGGTAGTGGGGTGTACTCTAGTTCTTCTTGTCATAGCATCCTGGAAGTTGAGGGTCACATGGTTCATTAGTTCTTTGAAGTAATTGTTTTCTTGCATCTTTGATTTTCTCTACTCTTTTTTGCTCTGGAAAGAAGAAACCAACGGGTATTCTTTACATGACTACTCATACACTTCTTAAACAACCCTCTCCCCAATCAGTGTTAATCAAAATAGGATGTAGAATATTGTTTTTGTGGACAAAATATTATACCGATATCATACTGATTTACCTGGTGTCCCTTGAGACAAAGATCCTGAGTCCTCGGGCCCAGAAACTCATTTCCTATATTTGGCTATAGGAATGCAGACATATATGTTCCCTGTGTATTCTCCTAGATTCATGATTATATTTGCAACACATATAAACACATGTGTAAAAATATAATCTGACAATTTTGTATGATATACTTGTGTATAGTCCCACTTATATTCCTATCTCTGTTCAATTTTAGTGTCTATGCATTCCCTTGTAGCTTATTGTTATTTAAAGAGCATGGAATTAATGGTATTTACCTTTGAAGCCTTTAATCCTTGTGTTCCTTTCAATGTCTATCTTGTCTTGGTCATTTTGTGCTGTCCACTTCTCAGAGAATAATATTTTCCCTTTCACCCAAGTCGATATGTGTCAACACTCTAGTGAGTGACCTACCTTGGCTTTTACTCCCATCCTGGTAAACTTCAAAGGATAACTGCGTTTTTCCTATATGAAAATATTTTCATAATGCTGATCTCTTCCATATTTGTCCTTTGGCACTTGACTACTTCTGCTTTTCTAATGTCATTCAGATTCATCCATGTTATGAGGTATTTGGTAGATCCATTCTTATTTTTTAATACTGTCCAGTATTTCATTGTGTGTTTGTATCATAGTTAATCCAGTCTTCTATTGTGGTGTTTAGATTGCATGTCAATTTGCTCCTCTATTGAAGTTGGGAGGTGTCCTGATGCTTCCTTGGGGAGGTAGCTATTTTAACACGGACGACGAGGACTTCTTTCTCTCTTGCCTTGCTTCACTTTCCTGATTGTTTGGAGTCTGCTTCCAGCTCCAGGACCCGGGCCAATGACCCACGGTGCCTTGTTCTGGGAGCTATCGAAGAATGCCCTGCCATATCCGTGAGGACCTGGAATCCATACAGCTGTGCACCCACCAGCCTATAATCTCCCATTTCCCACTTTGTCTTCCTGGTCCATCCACCAGCAGTCGCATGGTTCTGAAATGGGCTTTAGCTGGTATCAGACCAAGGTACTTGAGTTGGGCTGGACTGGGCTGGGCCATTTTCTTGTTAGAGAATTCTTTCTTGATATAAAGTTTTTTCTTATACATATACCTCATTGTTTTTGTTTCTTTGGAAAACCCAGCCTAACACCGTCACTTGGATCCTTTCCATCTTTTTGCAATTGTGAATAGGGCTGAGATGATATGGTGGGCTTATTTGTGTCTTAGATCTCATTCCTCTATGGCAGTGGTTCCCAACCTGTGGGTTGCGATCCCTTTGGTGGTCAAACAACCCTTTCACAGAGGTCACTTAATTCATCACATCACAGGGGTCACCCTATTCCTAACTAGCAAAATTAAAGTTATGAAGTAGCAATGGAAATAATTTTATGGTGTGAGGAACTCTATTAAAGGGTCAGGACATTAGGAAGGTTGAGAACCACCGCTCCAGGGTATGTACCTAGTTTTAGGGGTTGCTAGATCACATGGTATTTCTATTTCCAGACTTCTAAGACAGTGTCCTACCATTTTCTACTGTGCTTGTGTGTAAGTCCCCCAGTCATTCCAGCAACATTCACAGTTTTCTGTTTAACTTCTCCTTCTTCCAATTTTTCTATTAATACTGCAGTAAGACTATGTTTCATTTTTAAATTTATACTTCTTTGATGTCTAATGATCGTATTTCCTATTGATTTTGTTCTTTGGTGAAATGTTCTTGTTTACTGTCCATTTTTTAATGGAATTGTGTGTGTTTCTGTTGTTGAAGAATTGAGGATTTCTGTAAGATTTTAGAGATTTGCTTCTTGTACACTATGTCATTGCCAAAAAAATCCCACCAGTCTGTAGGTTCTCCTCTCACTCTTTTGATCAAGTTCTTTTGATATCCATTTATATTTGATTTGTTGAGGTTCTTGTTGCCTAGTTTCGCATCTGTGTTTATGCATTTTTAGTTATCTTGTTGAGTGCATTTATGCCCAGTATTAAGGCCCTAAATTTGCCACTGGAGCTCAAATAACTAAGATAGAATGTACTTTTATTTTTGTGGAATTTATTTCCCACATTCTGGCTTGAAAATGTCCAACCAATATGCTTAGAAACTTGCTACTTATTTACCAGGTCCAATAAGCATAATAGCATCAATGTAATAAACCAATGTGTAATCTTTTACAGAAAAATGTGATTAAAACTCATTAGGGATTAAATTATGCTATAGACCTAGACAATTTAATATCTGTAAGGGAGGATGGTACATATGTGACTGGAGAGGAAACTGTGTCTGGTGATATTTCCTAACAGTTCTGAAGAAAACAAATCCTGATCAATAGCTGATACGAGGTGTCACAGGATGTGCTAATTTGGTCAAGAATCAAAACCACATGTGAAACAGCAAGTGCAAATTGGAGTTGCCGCTTATGTTTCTGAACATACACTGTCATTCTCCAAGTTCCATCTATTTTCTGCACAGGTCAAATATGCAACTTCCAGAGGGAAGCGATGGAAGTCACTACCCTCACCTCCTTCAAGCGCTTGATGGTGGCATTAATACTTGCAATTCCTACAGAAATGTGTAAATAATTGGCGCTGTTGTTAAAGTTAAGAAGGTGGGGGGCCTTATTATGAAAAAGTTATCAAAAGCCAGGGTCAGAAAGAATAAAGACATAGTCTTTGGTTCACAGAAACACTTCTCTCTCTTATTAAAAATTTCATTTTATTAGGGGCTTGTACAACTCTTGTCACAATCCATCCATTGTAGCAAACACATTTTTACATTTGTTCCCCTTACCATTCTCAAAATATTTGCTTTCTGCTTGAGTCCTTCTTATCAGCTCCTCCTTTCCCCCCTCCCTCCCCATCTCCCCTCATGAAACTTTGATAATTTTTAAATTATTATCATTTTGTCATATCTTACGCTATTTGAAATCACCCTTCACACACTTTCCTGTTTTCCATTCCCCAGGGAAGAGTTTATATGTAGATTCTTGCAATTGGTTCCCTCTTTCTACTCCACCCTCCCTCCACCTTCCCAGTACCACCACTCTTACCAGTGGTCCTGAAGGGATCATCTGTCCTGTATTCCCTGTGTTTCTGGTTCCTCTTTGTACCATTGTACCTCCTCTGGTCTAGTTGGATTTGCAAGGTAGAATTGGGATCATGATGGGTGGTGACAGGTTGGGGGAGAATTTAGAAACTAGAGGAAAGTTGTATGCTTCATCCTTGCTACACTGCACCCTGACTGATCTTCTCCCAGAGACCCTTCTGTGAGGGGAAGTCCAGTTGCCTACAGATGGGTCTTGGGTCTCCAATATGCACTCTTTCCCTCATTCACAGTGATATGATTCTTTGTTCTTTGATGCCTGATACCTTTGACACCTTATGATCCCACAGGCTGGTGTATTTCTTCCATGTGGGATTTGTTGTTTCTGAGCTAGATGACTGCTTGGTTACTTTCAGTCCTCTAAGACCCCAGGTGCTGTATCTTTTGATAGCTAGACACCATTAGCTTCCTTCACCACCTTTGCTTATGCAACCACCTTGTCTTCAGTGATTGTGTAGGGAAGGTGAGCATCATGGAATGCCAATTAAATAGAATAAAGTATTCTTGCATTGAGGGAGTATTTGAGTAGAGACTCCATGTCTATCTGCTACCTTAATAGTGAACCTATAAATATATGGACATAGATTGATTTCCCCATAGTATATATAAATACATTTGTATTTGTGCATGCCTGTATTTAGACCTTTATAAATGCCCTTTGCCTTCCAGTCCCTTCCTCTATTTCCTTTTACTTTTCTCTTGTCCCACTATCATGCTCAGCCTTCATTTGGAGTTCAGTAATTCCGCTTGGATGCATTACCCTTGATCAAGTCCTGCCAGGCTTTCTACACCCTCCTCACCACCAATTTTGGATCACTTGTTGTTTCCTTGTCCCCGAATTTGTTAACATCACTTCCTTTCCCCACCTCCTCTTCGCCCATGTCCCGCCAGAACTATCATTCACTTGTTTTCTCCTCCAGATTGTTTATCAGGCTAGCTTTTCTAGATAGACCTGTGGAAATAATAGCATGCATAAAAGCAAGACAGAGCAAAACAAGGCAACAAAAGAAAACAAAGCAACAACAACAACTAAAACTAATGACACAAAAAGAACCCCCCTGTGAATAGTTCAAGGACTGCTTGTTGCTGTTGCCCTTTAGGAGTGTTTTCTGGTTAAGTCTCATGGGGTACCATGCCCTATTCCCAAAATCTATTTTGGGTACTCACTTGGGGCTTCCTTGTTCGAATTTCCTTGCTGTTAGTGTTTTGCCTCGGTGTGGTGAGGGCATATTGGGTGCAAGTCCCACACTCTGTCTCCAGTGTTGTCCCCTGTAGGGCTATGAGTTAATGAGGGATGTGGTGTTTCATAGTGGGGCCGGCCATATGGCTCTTCTCTGTGGATAGACTGCTCTAAGCAGGGATATCGTCCTCAAGGCTTGGTGGGCCAAGATGTGCTCCCCTCTCTCTTCCTCCCCTTTCATTTGCTCCTGTGTGCTCTGATCTGACAGGTCCCTCTCCCTGAGCTGCAGCTTCAGTGCTATCCTCTGAAGTACACTCTTCTGGGGGTGGGGAGGGGAAACTGTCCATGTAGTTGGCATTAGGACTGGCCCCTCAGAACTCTTTACTTATGAAGCCCTCTTTTAAATCAACAGCCAAGTCTCACTTTGTTCCTCAGCTTCTCAGTTACTGGGCCTATGCCTCTGGGGACCAGGAAGCCAGCTCACTGCTGCCTCATAGTCTTATAGTTCTGGACCAGCTTCTCTGATCTGTTTCATGTTCTTCTTGCCTCTCATGGCTCTTTTTTTCTATCCCATGATATCCATGCTACAGTGTCTGGAAACTCTGATCTGGAGCTCTGCCCATTAACCTCAAGACTCTGAATGTGTTCTCTGAGTGGTTCTCATTTCTTTGCGATCCTGGTACTCTCTCTGTATCCTTGATTTAAAAATAAAGAGTAGATGACTTTTTTTTTTTTGGCATCACTGCCCTGGTGGGAGTAGGAAGCCCTGCCTTGCTCCTGGAGAGTTGCTGCTGGATTTGAACTGCCAACCCTGTGGGCCGCAGTCCTGCATACAACCACTACGCCACCGGGGCTCAGCCCAAGTTGATGACTTTTTTAAATGACTTTTAAAATAGTTTTACTGAGATATAATTCATATGCCATACACTTTCAAAGTAAAATTGAAAAGAGTTGTATATATATCACTACAATTAGTACTGGAACATTTTCTTCCGTAGAAATAGGTAACTATTTTGAGTTGTTCTGTGGTAGAGGTAATTTTAGTTGCTATCTGATGTTTTTTTCTTCCAAATTCCAGGAGACCACCAACTTTGATAATAATATGACAAACTCATTAATGAGAGTTGGGAGGAAGATTAAGTATATACATTTCAAGGTGATGTGGTTTTCCCTTTGGTCAAGGAGGTGTAGGTCTATAAACTGGTCAGTGTCTGGGAAAATATTATGGGCCCACAACTCCCTGTTTTGTCGATTCTGGTTCACTGGACTCAACACTCTTCCATTTGTACAAATAGAGTAGAGATTTAGCAACTTGGCTATCTATTTCTTTTCTGGAACACAAGTGTAGTAACCCAGCTTAGCACGAGCAACTCTATTTTGTTTTAAACTGTTTAAAACCCCCTGCTTGTAGCTACCCCCACCCCTTTTACCCTCTGCTCCATCCTCATTCTCCTGATAGATCTTGACTCTCTGAAGATGTCTCTGGACTCTGCCTACCCAATTAACAAGACATGTAAACTGTCCTTGAAGCCCTATATTACCTGCAGCTGTGCTGTTCCCACTAGCCCTGCTCTACCCTGCCAACCTGCTAAGATTGTAAACTGCTTGAGTAGCCCTCCCCTTAAGCCAGACCCTACTTGGAGCTATGAAAATTCTGCATTTTAATTGTCCTGAGTCAAGAATGTTTTGCAGGGTGCTATTAATAAAGGCTTTAAATATTAATAAGTGGTGCGGATTGATCTCACCTGAACAGCACAACGATGAAACATGAAACTTAATAGATCAGGTCATATTGATGACTCTTTTAGCTCTGCTGACCATTTAAATAATCACACCCTTTTGGTCTGATGATTAAGTGCTACGAATCCACTCCTACCACTTTGAATCTATTATCTACTTTATATTTAGAAATTCCATCAGAAATTCTATGGAGAAGAATAATGGATGATAGATTGCGTTACAGATATTAGTTTGTTGTGTTAGTCTCAGTTCTCTAGAGAAGCAGAACAAGAGAAGCTCATAGCTGTGTATATACATATTTTGTTGTTTATCTCAAGGAAATGGCTTATTCAGTGGTCGAGGCTGGATGTACCAAATGTACAGCTTAGGAAATGATGGTCTAGATGCAGAATTTGAAAAGAACAGTCAAAGAGTTTTGTCAGAACATCTGTATACAAGGGGTGTTTTAAAAGTTTGTGAGTGTGACCAGGATTGTGTATTTTCTGCAGAGTAATGCGGTGTCACTGGCACCTGAGGGAGGAGAACTCTAAAGTAGGGGCAGGATTCTAGGAGGTGTCAGGAGGAACTGTGGTCAGGAGGAATGTGAGAACTTAATGCACAACTCCTACTGGACCACAGTGAGAAGGTAGTGATATCCTGTTCAACCATCCACTTTGAAAATTAAAAACAACAGAGGTGACTCAAGAAAGTTTACCTGAAGCTACCAGGTAAACAAGAACCAAGCTTTCACAAGCTTTGTAAATTATTGACTAAAAGTTCCAGAAGACAAACTGTAGGTTATCATTACAGTCACAGAAATGCTGCACAATTCCAGTTTACTTACTCATTGATGATATTGAAGATAACTCAAAACTTTGATGTGACTTTCTAGTGGCTCACAGCATCGATGGAATGCCATCTGTCCTCAGTTTCTTGGTTTGGAAAAAGCCCTAACCCTCAATCACCCAGATACAATGAAATATTTTACCTTCCTGCTTTTAGAACTGCATCAGGGACAAGGCCCAGATATATACTGGAGGGCTAATTACACTTGTCCCAAAGGAAGAATATGAAACTATGGTCCTACAAGAGTCCTGTGAACTATTTGGATTAGCTGTAGGTTTTATGCAATCATTTTTGGATCACAAAGAAGATTTAAAGTCTCTATTTAATACATTTGGGCTCTTTTTTCTCTTTTTCTCCTCCAAATTAGGGATGCTTATGCTAATCTACACTTCAAATAATATAATGAAAACAAAGACTTTTGTGAAGATCTGTCTGAATAAAGTTCTCATTTATTACTTTCATGCTACTCAGTCCAGGCATGAATGCGCCCAGGTGCAGAATATCTGACACAAGAGAATCACAAACAGAGATGCTAAATAACACTGAGCACATCATATTGAGAATGCAGGCTCTTTTGAATACACTCAAAATACTCTGAAAGAACTTAAGTTTAAAGTCTATAAAAATTGATGCACGAAGTGGGAAACCTGAACTCACAGTTCCAATAAAACATTTAAGTAAGACATGCAGGAAAAAAATGAATGAGATTAAGTCATTTTGATTTAACCTGCTCATGTATTTTAATTATTTGTTTGTCTCTTAGCTTCTAAAATACTTGCCCCAGTGGTAGTTAGTGTCTAAAAACTGAATGAATAAAAAAAGATGTAAATTATTATCATTTTTTCTATTTGAAATCCTTCTGTACTGATAACCATCTAGTATAAAGTTGAAAAGATTGAAAGAAGCCACATTTAAAGAAGTCTAGTTTGTATGTCAGCATGTGCTGCCAGTGAGACACTGTGGTCTACTCTGTCCTACAACCACACATGTTCTCTTGCTTTTGTCAATAAAGAAGAGACTTTAGCATCCAGAAAAAAAAATGTTTGTGGGAAAATCTCATTGCCTTTTAATTAAACTTTGTCCATGAATTGTTTAAATCGCATTTACTTATTTGATGCAGGCCACACCCTCTAAGGAAGCTTCCGTTGAACAATTGGATGCTCAAAGCAGATCCCACTATAAAAATTATCATATTACTTTATAACTGTTAAGTTACAGCGTAACTGTTAACTACTAAAAATCATGGCAAGGTGTTACACAACCTAAGTATCTCAACTTACCCTGTAAAAACTACATACCTATATATAACTCCTTGCATTATATATCAGATCTAACTAATGACAATTATAAACAGAAACCTATGCTTACCATGAGACAGCATACACACATGCAACTGAAAATATACTTGGTGCAGTTATCGCTTATATTTCATAAATAAATCAAGCCAAATGTTTGATGCTTGTGTGTAAGGAAGAGATACTCAGAACAGTTACAGTTTTCATTTCAGTAACTGATCATGTGACCGTAGCTGGTATTTAGAACTACCTTCTTCCACCACACATTCTGTATTACCTTTGCTTCAGCATACACATCAGCTGCCTGATGAGGTGACCCAAACTTTTATATCTGAAGGCCCTGGGGCATTATTAATCATGTTGTAATTGAGTTGCTATAGTTTTTCACTGATTTTAATCAGGCGACACGATAATCTGAAGACATATCCTTAAATATCTATTTTGTAGACATACTCTACTTTACCTTTTTCAAGACCAGGTGTTACACAACCTAAAATATCACAATCTACCCTGTAAAAACTCATTGAGCCAATTTTGACTCATGGTGACATCAGAGGACAGGATAGAACTAGCTCTGCGGGTTTCTAAAACTGTAAATCTTTATGTGAGTAGAAAGTCTCATTTTTCTCCTGTGAAGTGGCTGGTGGTTTGAACTGTAGAACTTTCATTTAGCAGGTCAATGCATAACCCATGAAATCACCAGGTAGAAATAAAATTTCCCCTAGGTAAGTAGAATCCGTCATGCCTGTCATTAAAGTAACTTATGTCTTTGTTGATCTAGAGACATGAGGAGCCCAAAGTAGCTGAGGGTGTTTAAACTTCCATTTCAATGGAATTCGTGTTGTGTCTCCATCTGCGAATATTCCTTCCAGTGAACCCATAGACCTGTAGAGTGTAGGTCTGGGGATAGGAAGCAAACATTTTGCAAGTGGGCCACTAGGTATAATAAATAGTGTATGGTGTTATCCCCGTATGTTGATTGCTTCTCTAGTGTTGAAGCATTGCTACGTACCTAGAATGAACCCTACTTTACCACAATGTATTTTTTTATATGATATTGGAGTATATTGGCTAGAATTTTGTTGAGAATTTATTGCGATCATTATTGTGTGTGTTAGTGATGATTTCTTTTTATTTTTCTGTGCTGAGTTCATTTCTTTTACTTAATTTTTAATCTTCTTTGTTGTTGATTTTGTATGATCAAGCCCATAAGCTCTTCTCATGTGAACTCTGTGTGGCCTTTTGCAGTGAATTATTAATGTGTGATCAACATAGATGTAGATTGGTGTGAGAGGAGTGGTTTTTCATCAGAATAGCCAAAGAGCGATCAACCATGAAAGCTTGTCTGACTTTTGCCTTGTGGTAGTAGGGATATCAGAGGATGTCAGATATGTATCTCTATTGCTGTTTATCAAATCCTCTTTCAGATCCAGTTTGTATCCTTGCCTTGTTTCAATCAGCACCTCTAAGGATTCTATTAAATTGGCTTTCCTTTGGCCTATGTGTGCTGTCTTTTGTGTCCCCAAATGATTAAGTGAACTGTGAGCTTTCACTCTTATCTCTTCTATCACTGTTTTTGTTTTTTCTCTCTTTTCAATGAATGTTTTATCAAGTCTTTACCTTCTTGCTTGATGCTAAGAGTTCCAGGATTATGATCTCTATATGTTTCACTGGGTGTGTTAGTCCGGGTAGACTAGAGGAACAAATTTCATAGACACGCATATAGATATAAGGAAAGGGCTTATATACAAAAGGAATGTGACACTGAGGAGGCATACCAGCCCAGTCCAGTTCAAAGTCATAAGTCCGATATTAACCTATATGCCCGAAATCAGTCTATAAAGTCTCCTTCTGACTCATGAAGTCACAGGTCAGTGGGTACAGAATCCCGGTGCTGTCAGGGGTCTCCCCAGGGCTCCTCACTTCCAGGGCTCAGGGTCCATCAGCAGCATGCCACTCCAGCTTCAGAGGTCTGCCTCCATCAGGGCAAAGCCGTGTGGTCTCTACACTGGCACTTTCAACTTCTCGGAGGCTGCATCTTGTCTTTTCCGTGATTCATCGTCTCTGAGACTAACTCCCAACAACTGGGGAAGATAGTTTCTCATTTTCACGAGGGAAAAATCGTGAGATTTCCCAGAAGTCTCAGGAGAAAGCCATGCCCACATAGAGGCCTCATTGGCTACTCAATGGCTATCTCCAGATTAACAGGCTAGACTTCACCCCTACATTTCAATCATAAAATTAACATAAGCACATGACTGCCACACTGGGTTTTCTGGTCTCTGTTGTAGAGGGGTTGGATGACGTGTGTCACGAGAATGCCACCTTATCTTTTCTTAAGGACTTTTTATTGGTTAATCAAGTGCCTCCTCCAATACTTAGGATATTGTATTTAAAGTCAACTGAGTGTAGACTTTAAAATACATCTACAAAATGCTTCCCCCCCAATAACTTTATTGGTGACTCTTACAGCTCTTATAACATTTAATACACCATTTGTATCAAGCATATTTGCACACATGTTGTCTTCTTCATTTTCAAATATTTTCTACTTGAGCCCTTGGTATAAACTCTTCTTTCCTCCTCCTTTAAAAAATCATTTTATTGGAGGCTCATACAACTCCCATAATGATCAACATGTATGTCAATTGTATACAGACCTTATTTGCACATCTGTTGCCATCATCATCCCTGAAACATCCTCCCTCCACTTAGGCCCCCAGTACCAGCTCCCCATATTTCCCCTTCCTTCCCCCTCCCCCACAAACTCTTAATATACATTTATAGCAATATCCAGATTAGTATTCGATTAAGTAACTGGAGGATATAGCCTAGCTGAGTTGACACATTGTTACTCAGTCAAGTCATGTGAGGTTGGTCACACTTCTGTTCCATCCTGATAATACTTGTGATAGAATGGGGAATCTGAGAGATTATAAACACAGTGATTTGAGCATATTAAGCCTAAAATGACCCTCAATGAGTCCTGTGTCCAGTATTCATTGTTATACAATCCCCTGATCTTGAACAGGAGCAAAATTTGTGACTTTCATGTAATCAATAGAAACTGACAAACACAACGGAATGTTGCTCCTGCAATTACGTTACGTTATGTAAGATCCTAACGCACTACAAGAGTCACTGCCAAGCTTTGCTCTCCTTACTGACTTTGAAGAACAAGTGTCCACAAGTGACACAGCTGCAAGGAAATAAGTGATGCCAATAACTTAGATTTTTCTTTAGTCAGACTTTCAGAAGAAAATCATGGCAGGTCAGTGACTTGGTTTCAGTCTTATGGAGAACCCAATTAAAATAGTGTCTGTACTTCTGATCCAGGATAACTGTGAGATAAGTTTGTGCTGTGTTAAAGCACTGAATTTGTTACAGAGAAATAGGAAATAGAATAGAAAATGCCGTCTGGCCCCAAACCTACTGAACTATATTATACTTATATTGAAACTATGTTTTCCCTAGTAAACTATATATTATACCAATCAGAATAGATCAGTGGTTATGATGACGAAAGACATGGTTGAATGCAGGGGTCAAGGACACATTGCCTGTTTTCAGGGGAGTGCTGAACTAAAATAATTCTTTCACTAAAATCCTGAGCAAAATAACTGCGAGCTTCCTGTCAAGATTGACATCTGGTGTGGAAATGATCTGCAGAAGCAGCTGATGATAATGGTGTTAGAGATGGCTAGGAGATGGAGATGGAAGAGAAAGATCAAGATCAAGGTCAAGCTTTCATAGCAAAGAATCCTTCAGAAAATGGAAAAAGATGGTTCCTATGTGCAAGAGGGGATAAGTTAGATGAAATCAGGGATAGAATAATGAGGTGTCCAATTTAATGTTTATCAGTATAAGAATGTAGACATTTGAAGTTTCAGGGAACTGACATTGGACACTTACTATATCTTTTTCTTGTAAGTCATACCTTTTGTGAGATAGCATATTAGAAAATACAATAGGAATTTTATGACATGAATTCTCTTCATTTAACTTGAATCAGTGGGAATCTTACACAATTAAAAAAAAACTAGTCTTGTTTGCTATAATAAATGAAATCTCCATGAGACCAGAGGAAATGTCATTTTTGCTCACTTGTGCATTCCTAGCATTATCTGGGAAATGTAGCAGCAGAAGGATTGAATTGGGAGTAAGAGCACTTGACCTATGGTGAGTAGGTCCCACAAGGTCCTTCTGCCATTAAGCACAAACATGCTACTATTCTAGAGTACAGCGACATGGAACTCAATATGAAAGTCACCATTCTCCAAGATAAGAAAGCCCAGTAGGTGCCTCCAAGTAAGATACTGATACAAGCTCAAACTGTGATTTTTAATTACTATTGTTATTAACTTGATAGCAATTACAAACAATAGGAAAGTTTCTTTTAAATCCTACTCTGTTAGGTAATTCCATGTTCTTAACATGGGATAAACTTACCCAGTGGATATGCTGTTTTCTCTTCAGATCGCATAAATCATTCACCTTTTTAACTTACCCAATGGATATTTAATTATAAACAAAAAGCTGTTTGCTTGTTTGTTTTCCCCCTGAATGACCCTCCAATGCTGTTAAAAATGGACTGATCTGCTTCCTCAACAATTTTTTTTAAGATGTGGGATTGACTCAATGCCAAACATCAGATCATTGTCCTTAGTTCCAGAAAGAGAATATCTAAAGTCCTTTGAATTTCCCCAGTGATTAAAATGAATTTCATGAAACTCTGAGCTCTTGGGGGTTTGGGCTAATGAGATAACTCAGACTAGGACCTCAGGGGAGCAGAACACGATTCCATCAGCCTTCCCTATATAAGGAGGAGCCAGGTAAGTAAATGAACATGAACATTCCATGGGTATTATGCGTGGTGAAAGACATCTTGGATATGGGAGCTAGAGGGTCTCCTTTGGGGATGTGGGAGTTCTGCATTAGGAATTTTCCCAGACATTTCCCTATGTATCTTTTCATTTGTATTCTTTCTGTTATAATACAACTCTAACCATATGTTTCTATGTGTCGTGCTAGAGGGACTCAGCAGGTCAGAAGTGAGAGGAAGTCCTGGAATCACCCAGCTACAGTGATCTCCCTAAAGACATGTGAGAGAATGCTGGATTCCTTGCCAGTGAACCAGAAGTGCAGGTATCATAGGGACTCGCAGCTTTTGGAGGCCATCTGGAGTCCTGAGCAGACTTTCTGCTGTGAATGACGGTACCCTTAACTTTTGGGTCTGACCTAAATCTCAGTGACTAGGATCAGAGGAACAAATGCTACTTGTGCAACTTGTGTCAGAGTAAAAGTAGAATAGAGAATGGAATATTATTTCAATAAAAAATTTAATAGTTTTATTGGCATATAATACACAAAACACAATATAATAGCTCGATTATATTGAGTTGTGCAATCATCACAGAAGGTAGAATGTTTTATGATTACAATTCATTCTTAACAGTTTGGTGTCAAAAAATGGGATTTGATTTGATTTTTTCCATTCAAAAGTTAAAAGAAAAGGGGCAAATAAAAAATAGGCAATTTTTCTTCTAAGAGCAGGAAGAAAAGAATGGCTTCTAAGAGCAGCCATTCCATTAGTGGAATCCTGACCATATTTAGAATGTGAGCCAGCATTGAAGTGTCTTTTTTCTCAACTGTGTCAGAATTAGTTTGATTCTCAACACAAAGCAGTCGGGAAGAGAAGGAATTCTGAGGACTCTTTCTAAGGGATCTCTGATGAGACCACAGAGCCTGTCAAAAAGTTTAGCACAAGAAAGGCTGTCTCAGCTGTATACCATGGGGATGCATCTTGCGCACCTCACAGGTGTACTGCCAAATTGTGTGTTTGTGTAAAGTTCATTTTACATCCCTGGAGGACCCAAGAGGTAACTGCAATTTTCATATAAAATCCTGAGCTGAAAGGGGTTGGGCAAAGTCTGATAGACCAGGAAGCAAATTCCTATAACTCAGAAAATAAAGGAGATATTAGCTTTCACTGACATCATGAATGACTGAGTGTTTTCTGAAAGAAAAGTTTTCTCCTGATTATCTATTAAACTACATGAAGTCATTAAGCATTTTAACAAAAACATAAGGCAGGGAGTTTCTAAGTGGATCATGAGATAACCATTTAAAAAAAAAGTTTTCCAAATATGCTATTTTATCATAAAAAATTTCAGACAAGTTCAAAAGTAGAAAAAATAGGAAAATGAAACTCCATATATCTATTACCAACTAATATCCACTCTTGTTTTATTTACTATGCCAGATATTTACCTTGTAACCCGGGTTATTTTGAAATAATTCCCAGAGATCATTTCATTTCAGTGATAAATATGAAGAATACTTTGAAAGGATCACCATATTTGAAGTCTTGTAAACGCACCACTAGAATTTCTAGAATTTGAAAAGCAGCCACAAATACAAAATGATCAGACCTTGATCACAGTGTAGGGTGTAATCTCCTCATCCTTAAGATGTATGCACATGAAATACTAGCAAATGTAAGTCAAAACAACCTTCAATGTGCAAAAAAGAGGCCTGCGATCCTCTCTGGACTGGTGGGGATCCGCCAGATAATGTTTCTCTGTCTCTGTCTCAGGATACTGAGGGTTTCTTTGTGTGTAATCTATTCCTTCTTTCTCTCTTCCAAATTCATTTCTTTGCAATATTAGCACCTTACTTTTGTTAATTTTTAATTAAATTTCTTTTTATTGTGAGCTAGGTGAAGGTTTACAGAACGGATTGCATGTTTTATATCCAACAGCGCATGTGCATTTGGTCTCATCTCATTCACTGCAGTCCCTTCAGCGCACCATTCCTCATTCAGCTTTCTCCCTGCGTTTCCTCACTTCCTTTTCCCTTCTTTATTCCCCCTTCTGAGAGTCATCCCTGGTTAGCCTTACTCTTTTGGTCTTCAGACTTGGTTATTCTAATTGACGTGTCTCTCATTACTTACTGTTCATTCCATCCCGTGACTGCCTCAACAGAGCAGAGTCTAACCACTCCAAAGACTTTCCAAGGCTCCATTATGGATATTTGGAAGCAAATCAAGAGATATTTCGCAGCAAACCAAGAGAACTGTCTTCTGAGAAGGCACTGGATGGTTTCCCATCCCCTCAGGCCAGTGGTTCTCAACTTTCCTATAGCCAAGACCCTGTAATACAGTCCCTTCATGTTGTGGGGACACCCTCTACCCCCAACCCTAAAGTTATTCTTGTTGCTACTTTGTAGCTGTAAGTTTGCTACCGTTATGAATCGAGTGACACCTGTTGAGAACCACTGTTTTGGGTTAGTAGTCAAATATTCAACGTCATACACCATTTCAGGACCCTTTCCTTAGGTGATTATTGCTTATTTCTTAAATTTAGTCCTCAGCAGTCATTATTTTATTGAAATGGGGTTCAAAATTGTTTTAGTGCACGTCATGTTATCATGCTCCTCAGATACTGCATTTTCTACTTAACAAAAGGTGGTGGCAATAAATCCTGTGTCAAACAATCCCACTGGCTCAATTTTTCCCACATCCTGCACTCATTTTGTGTGGTAATTCTCACAATATTTTAAACTTTTTTCCTAATGTTATTATACACTTACTAGAGACTTCAGTAGAGTATAAACGTACATTTTCATGCACTGGGAAACCAGAAAATTGCGTGACTGGCTTTATTTCAATATTCATTTTATTGCAGTGGTCTAGAATCAAGCTTGCAATATCTCCGAAGTAGGCTTGTGTTGTTATATTCTAACTAGGGTTTTTTTTGGTGTATATGAAGATTACTGATTTCCAGTTGTTAATGTGCCACCCCAACTTTATGGTGACTTCTTTTTATCAAATCCAATTTAATTTTGCTTTTAAAAGTAAGTTTAAATGATATTTTCTTTCATTCAAATATGTAATCTTTGTAAAATAGTATGAATTAAATAAATTTGGGAGGATAGTTTGGCTAAATAATCATGATTGCTCATCAGGCATGGCTTTGATTCCTTAAAAGCTAAATCTGAACTTTTAGAGCACAACCCATGCATTATGCATAATTGCTTTGCTATTCTAACTGTGTATATAAAGAAATAAAAAATACCATATGCCATATAAAATCAGTATGTCATGATATTTGCTTGACTGCAAAGGCAACTAGTAGAATTTGCATTTGGAATTTGAAATTATCTTTCTATAGCTCATTCAATACTCTCTTAAATGTTCTGTATATTTAAACTTTTCCCTCAAGTTTTTTGAAACTCCACAATCTTTGCAATGAACAAAATTTCTTTGCTAAGGCAGCTGCACCTGTTTAGTGTACAATAAATGCTTATCTAGAATATTTTAGATTTGTTTTCATCTCAAACTAGTAAACTGTAATTTCCCTCAAGTTAGTATATTGATTTTATAGCTTCCATCAGAGACTGCTAGAGCTGGAAGCACCCCAAGAAGCACCTCTTCAATACCCCTACCTTCATCAAGAACCAAAAACTTGGCATGAAGAGACCCTGCAATTTCCTCCTGAAACACATTCCAGAGTTCAATAGCCTATAAGACTCTAAGACATTTTTTCTTATATCCGTCTTAAATTATCACTGGCACATAAATTTTGAGTTTTCAGTCCTAAATAACTGGAGTAAATTACCTTCACAGGGAAACAGATATCCGCAGAGGAGCTGAAGGTATGGTCTCTGTATGAAATAAATGGAAAAGATTGCTTCTGTGGACCCATGTGAGTGGTTTTCAATCAACTACCTCACTGCTACAAAGTGCTTGTGCTGCAGTCAGCGAGGGACTTGTCATGGATGGTCTTGGGGCCACCCTCCTGGACTCTCTAGGGTGATGTGAGAAGCGGAGCTTGAGCTGACAGCACACAATGATGGATGGCACAGAGTCAGACAGATCATGGTGTGCTGTGGCAGCGATGGCCTGTGTACACTGACAGTGGCTATGAATAAATACACTGGGTCTGAACAGACAAGGATAGACCGAGCCTCGGTTCCTCTTGATGCTTGTGCAACCACGGAAGCTCCCTTAGGAGCAATAGCTTCTGATCAACCCTGTGTCAGTTGTAGAGTTGCCTTTCTTTTGCATATGCCCTGAATGTTGGCTTGCCTGATGATTTATGATTATCAATAGCCCCTGTTTACAGGAATAGGCACAACCTCTATTGACTGGAAAACATGATGATTAAGCAGCACTCCAACTAAGCAGCAAAAATGAAATGCTAGGGGCAGACTTACATTCTTTGAAGCTACTGGGAGGGTCTTGCAGACTTAACAGCAGTAAGCAAATGTTTACTGTCTAAAGCCGTTGACGGTTATTAGCTTGTTTCTTGTTGTTCTTATGGATAACAAACCTCTCCTGTCCACTACAATTTTGATCCACAACTTGAAAGGGTGACATTCTGCCTTTGTAATTTAACATTATATCATAAGAATGCCTCCATGATACTTTAAAAAAATAGTTGTCTCTTTAAAAGGAAGTACTAATACATACCTGGGTGCATCCTCATGTGCTCAACCAATTCCTATGCTCAATTGTTCAGGATTCTGTTTCCCCCTTCTCCACCGCCCCCACCACAATGTTGAAGAGTTTAAATTGTAGAACTCCTCTGATTTGTTTCCACAAGAGGGGTGGCGGTTTGTTGTTGGATTAAATTATAAACTATTTCTGTGTGTTCTTAACTCATATGAAAGTTTGGACACGTGGGACAGCCAATGTTGTTGTGCAATACCAGCTAACAGGCCCCCCCTCAGAGTAACCCCGTGTACTGCAGAAGAAAGGGCTGGCCAGTCCAGCACCAGCTTCACAATTGTAGCTCTGCTGCAGCTTGTTGTTGCAGCCTTTGGGACAGCATCTTCTTCATTTCCACTGACCCACTACTATACCAAGCCTTGTCCAGGCACCAGTCGCTCCTGATAACATACTCAAAATCTATTGAGATGAAACCTTATCATCCCTCCCTGTTTCCAAGAAGCCCTTTTGCTGCAACTTCTGCCAAGACAGCTTTGTTTGTTTTCCTGGCAGTCCGTAGTACTTTCAATATTCTTCATCAACATCATAATTAGAATGTTTCAAAAATGTGTCTTCTCTTGCCTTCCATATTCTTCGTTCAACACTCACGTGCACCTGACATGATTGAAAATACCACAGCACGGGTCACATGCACCTTGTTCCACAAAGTGATATCTTGCAATTCAACCCTTTAAGGAAGTCTTGTGCAGCAGATTTGCCCAAACAATAAATGTTTTTAGTCCTTGACTGCTGCTCCTTGGTGTCATACCACATCATGGTCAGTAGTCCAAATCTGTCAGCCACTTCTCAGGAGAAAGATGCGTGTTTTTTTTTTTTTTTTTTTTTGCTTCCGTAAGCAGTTACAGTCTTGGAAACTCACAAGGGTAGATGTATCCTAACCTATAGGGTCACTGAGTTGGAATAGATTCAAAGGCCAAGAGGTTTTTGCTTTTTTTCCTCTCGACTGGTTTCCATAAGCATTGATTGTGAATGCTAGCAAGATAAAATCCTCAACAACTTCAGTCTTTTGTCCACTTAGCATGATACTTATCATGTATTGGTGAGAAAATATGTCTTTCTTAACATTGCGTTGCCATCCCCACAGATGGTTGTCTTTTATTTTCACCAGCAAGTCCTTCCAGTCCTTCTCAACTTTCATTTTTCTTCATTCTGACTTGCTTAATACTGTGTCCCCGTCAAAGCGTGTTGTTATATGAAGATTTGTCTCCGTGGGTGTGTTAGTCTGGGTAGACTAGAGAAACAAATTCATAAACATGCCTATGTTTAAAAGGGAGAGGTTTATAGACAAGAATATTGGAACATTGAAAAAGCATCCCAACTTAGTCCAATCCAAATCCACAAGTCTGATATTATCTCATATGTCGTATACCCATTCGTTAGTCCTCTTCAGACTCACAAAGCACATGCAATCATGCCAGGACAATCACAGGCGAGTGGTGATAAGAAGCATATCAGTGCTGGCAGGGGTCTCCCTGTGGCCTCCCAAGCATCTCAGCACTGACAGAAGTCTCCACATGGCTTCTTGGGCCTCAGAGATATGATTTCATCAGGGTAAGCCCATGTGGCTTTTCCTCTGGCTCCTCCAGGACTCAGGGTCTATCAGCCTGCTGCCATCTTCTCTTGTCAGATGAGATAGATGGTCTGTCATCTCCACAGGGGAAATACTGCGAGATTTCCCAGAATTCCCAGAGAAAGCCATGCCCACACAGAGATCTCATTGGCTATCTCCATATTGACGGACTAGACCCTACCCCTAGACTCCCACTCCTGAAATTGACACAAATACATGACTGCCACGGTGGGAATGTTGCTTTTTAAATTATAAAGATTACTGGATTTCAGAAGTCACTGGAAATGTTAGGAAGAATCCCCTGAAGCTGTTCATCTGTTCTTCTTTATAGGATTCCAAGTGAAAAACAAATAGTGCTGCATAAGCATATGGCCAGGTGCAGGCCTGGGACATGTTTTGTTCAGTTGAACAAGCAGTCGCTAGGAGCCAGAACCGACTTGCTGACACCTGGCAGCACAGAACACAGATAGGCCTCTTTCTTAACAAATACAGCACTATGTGAAGTTTCTGTTTCTCAACATAGCCTCCGTTGAGATCTTTCAGTACATTTTGCAGTGTGGTACTTCCTGCTTTCTAACGCATCCTCAAAGAATTCCATGCCCTATGATAGACACTACCTCAAAATGACTGTTTGGGCATGCTGAAGGGATCCACATCATGTTCCTTTGATTTTTGGAAAGGGGAGTGATCATGGATGTTGGGAGCCTGGGGTAAGGTTTCCCACGGAAGTTCTCACAGAACCAACCTTGCTATCCCATCCTTCCAGCAGGTACATTGTTGGAAGGGGAAACATTCCTCGAACATTTTTTTCCCCTGAGTGTTCCCTCACCGATGTAGTTTAATTTGTTTTTCTAACATCTTTATAATAAGTTCCTGTTCTCCCTATGTCTTAAAAAAATCCATCAAGTTTAGACACTTGGTTTTCTCTGAAAACACTTGCCATAACTTTCTGAGCTGATCTCTCTGTTTTGAATTTTCCTGGCCCAGCAGATCCACTTGGAAATTACTCTGTTCATTGGGCCCTGAGTTTTCTTTGAAGACATTCGAATGAGATTAAAACTAGTGCACCGTAGAAAACATTTGTTTTAAAATTTTAGACTCCCATTGATCATGGGTGACTGTTTAAACGTATTTAATTGGGAATAAACCCAAGCACCTATGAATTAAATCACAGTAGCAGTACTTTTTGACTCACCCTCTGGTTGTCACTTTGCGATTACTCACACTCTTAAATGTGATGAAACCCATAGCAATGGTTAAGTGCAAGATTCAAACTCAAGTAAGTTTTTGAGTTTGGATAGCTAGTCTAGCACGGGCTTTTTGATGGACCAGAAACACTAGGATTATATTTTGTGCCTATAACCACATATAACTTTAGCAGCAATGATGGGGAAAGACGTAATTTCATAGGAGGTACAAGCAAAAAAGTCAACTATATTAGAATATTAGATGAGGTTGGCTTCATTCAAATGACAAGGTAGCCTACTTCTTACTTAGAGTTTTTTTCCTTTCTTTTAACTCCTAGTCTAATATTATGTATAATTATGTGTAGAAAATAGATGAAGTGTATTTAACATTGCATTAAAAACCCACAAATGGAGTATATTCTTCCCATGACTCTTACATTCTCTAAACAAGCAGTTCATTTACTTAGAGTTCAAAGTAAACCCAGAAGAAAATGAATATCTGATATAGTGCTTGTTCTGTAAATGTAAAGCCTTTTCACTATGTCAGAAATTAAAGTACAAATGGAGTTTCTATGTCATGATCTTGTACAAGTTTTTCTCAACCACTGTTTATGGTTTTAAACCCAATCTTTAAAGTGATATATATAGTGCAGAAAAAACCCATTAGATTTTTATAATACAGGAGGAAAAACTGATGTGAGTTTCTTAGGTAACTTTTTAAGACTACGAAATATCACCTATCTTTAAATTTTGGCAAGAAAGAATTATAGGTTAGAATTGTACATCGGTGGTGGGGAGGAATCTTGAGACTGGTAATGAGAATTTCAATAGTATGTCTAAATTTATAATTGTTACATGTGTACTTGAATAAGTACAGAAATATATAAAAAAGGGTAAGGCAAAATATCAGAGATTTCAATGACTATAAGATATATTAGTTCTTAAAATACTCAGGAAAAAGCAAGGAAATTATATAAAGGGGTGGAATTAAATAATTATGGGTTAAATAGACCTAGTCAGTTGTGCTTTAACACAATATAGGCATTCTTTAAAATTCCCAAGCTACAAAAAGTCATGTATTAAAATTGACCCACAAGGATAATGGAGACAATGAGGTAAAAATGAGGTGAGAGATAAAACACTCGAAATCTTTGTCAGTGACACAAAAACAAAACAAACTATATAGATTATAGCACAGTTTCACCCATGTTAAATGTTCACAAAATACATAATACTACAATACATTTATCAAATTACTTTGCAAGAGATATGAAGTTGGTTTGTGAAATCGGATGCTGGAAAACCCGAGTTCTTGTGAGGTTATGTTACTTATAAATTTTTGAAAACTTTTTCTTGTGAGCTGAGTTACAATTTCCAAAGAAAATAGTTTTTCTTTCATTTAACAACCCATACAAATTTTATTTCATGATGTTGATTACAAAACATCTTCTTATGATTTGAGTAAAAGTTTCCAAAGAAAATTGGTTTTCCATTTAACAATTCGTATGCATTTTGATTTCTCTTTGATTGAGGTTTTTCTATGTTTTGTTTAGTCATTGGTATTGGTTTCGTTTGCTTGCTTCCTATTTGGGTTTTGTGTGATTTATCCCTATTTCAAATCCAGGATAGGTACATCTATAGAGTCAATAACTGGGTTGATAATTGCGTAGGTGCATGGCAGGGGAAGACAGGGGGAAATGGGAACTAACTACAATGAGTATGCAAAGAAAATGCTCTAAAATGGATTGTGGTGATAACTTAGCCAATCTTAATATGATCGAATGATTAAACTGTGTGATAGGTGAAGTATATACTAATAAAAAGATTTCTTTAAAAAATAAAAAATTCTGTGGCTGGGTAAAGTACATCTTAGTCTTCCAAGTGACCTCCTTGCTCTTCACACTTCAAAGAGGCCTGGCACAGCAGATTTGCCCAGGGCAAACATTTTTTCACTGCTGTTTCCATGAACATTGATTGTGGATCCAAGCAAGGATAGATTCAGTTGTGAGAGTTTTAGTTTTTATTACTGTGTATTGAGTTGCAATTCAGACTAGAGGCTGCAGTCTTTGATCTTCATCAGCAAGTGCTGCCAGTCCTCGTCATGTTCAGAAAGCAAGGTTGTGCCCTCTTCATCGTCGTGATGTGATGTTCTTAATCTAGTCCAGCTGCTTAGGGGTCCTAAATACTACTTCATGGGAATACATTTCTCATCTCTAATATCTCTCTATATGATGTCAGTACCTCTCATTTTATGGATTTGTTTATTTCCTGCTCATGTTGTTCTCCTTAGCAAGAACCATTTTAATGAAAATACTTCATGTCTATCAAGAATTTAGTATGAAATCCAAGCATTTCATAAACACACTATTAAATGTGGACAATCACTTATGTTGTAACTACAAATATTATCCAAATTTATAGACAAACCAAACTAGATCACAAGGACTATAAAACTTACCCAATGTCATAAAATTGCCAAAATTCAAACATGTCCCTCAGTAAGGGATTAAAAATTGTTAACAAGAGCCTTTATTTTTCTTTGTCTGATAGTAGAAAATTTATCTCATTAAAAACGTGTACAATGATTCAGTTTTAAAATGCTGTATTTTGAAAAGTCATCTTTATACCTCCACACACCCTCATCATCAATCCAATCCTCATGCCATTCAAAAAAGAAATATAGAGCCTGGTTCTGGTTTTTAATGTTTTCTGCTCTCTTATGAGTGAGGCTTTTCTCTATTTTATTTTGTTTAGTTGTTGCTGCTTTTTGTTTGTTTTCTATATATTTTCTGTATTTTAAATCCAGGATAGGTAAATTTATAAAGACAGTAACTGAATTAATGGTTTCCTGTTGGCATGACAGGGAAGGCTAGGGGGAAATGGGGGAGCTAATAGCAATGAATTCAAGAAAGAAGAAAATGTTCAAAAACTGATTGCACAATGATTGTATAGCTTTTCTTGATGTGATTGAACTATTGAATTGTATGGTATGTGAAGTATGTGCCAATAAAATTGTTAAAACAACCAAACAAAAAAGGATTATAATGAGATGCCTTCTAGTGGAGTAGTAAAATAAATTAATATTTTTGTAAGAAAATTAATATTTTTGTAATATTTCAAATTTAGTCTAGGATACAGCCCAAAATATATTAAAGAGTATAAAGAATTTCTACTCAGAAGTTACACTTTTCCCCCTTTAGTAAAGGAGATGAAAGGAAAAAAGAGTAATCGTTAACCAATAATTACCAAATGCTTTCTGAAAAAGTGTGAGGGAATTTAATAATAATATACTACAGATGGAAATGCTAAGGCAAATATTCTTCATCCACATTTAAAATGTAAATAAATACGGGACCAGATAACAAGCATCAGAAGACCCTTAACAGCCAACCAAGCAAAATCACCTGGTTAAGAATGAGAGGGATGAGAGCAGAGGCCCACAGCCCATGTGTAGGCAATGAAACATCCCCACAGAGGGGTCACAGGGAAGGGGTGAGCAAACCAGGGTGCTGCAAAGTACTGATGAAACACACAACATTCCTCTGGTTCCTTCAGGCCTCCTCACCCCTACCACCATGACCCCAGTGATGCCTCTCACTTTGGACTAGACCGGAGAAGTCATCTAAGAGATAGGCACATGCAACTCAGAAGCAGGAATGGGAAGAGAGATACCACATGGGAGGGTGAAGGGGGCGGGGAGGGAAAGAAGGGAAAACTGATAGATGCACAACCACAGCCCCCCACCCCTCCAGGGGAAAGAACAACGGGAACCATAGGGGAAGAGAGACAGTGGTCAGTGTGAGATATGAAAATAATAATTTATCATCTATCAAGGAGTCATTGGGAGGAAAGAGGGGAGAAAACAGAGGAGCTGATACAGAGGGCTCAATAGAAAGTAACTGCCTCGAAGAGGATGACAACATAATGTACAAATATGCCTGATACAACTGATGTATGGATTCTGATAAGCATAAGTAAGATCTCCCAATAAAATGATTTTTAAAATTACATAAATAATGAATGGACAAAGGGTCAGTAATCATTATCATAACCAGCAAGGATGGGTAGAGTATATTGTTCCCTAATAAAAAGAAACTAAAGCAACAAAATCAATATCCTAATGTGATCTTTATATTTAACCAGTGAAAACAAACATTCTGTTCTCTCTTAAATATTTGGAAATCTGTACAACACATAGAGTCATTCATCTCTTAAAAACAAAAAAACCTCTCTAATCTACATGCCTTCCTTTTATTATTGTGCTTAGAGATATAGCCAGTACAATTAATTACATTTGCATGAAATTAAGCAAAGAACATATAGTAAAAATTTCCTTAAAATCTTTCTACCTTATAACTTTGTTGAATTTCTGAAATTAAATTTTAAAGTAATATCATAGAGAAAGATAAAAAGCCCTATTAAAATAAGCCTATGTGATTTCCATTTCCTTTTAAATTACAGAAGCAAAAGGTTTCTACGCTTGAGAAAAGAGCAAGGAATTTGTTGAGGACAAGTATTCTGCTCTACTTGAAAGCAAAGATTTACTCTTGTTGGGTTGGGGACACAAAAACATGCCCAGAATTCTCACTCCCACAAAACTCAGGAGAAAATGGTTATAATTATGGGTCAGGAATAATGAGGGTCAGTAGTACTGAGAAAACTGCACTCCCTAGGTCCAGGCATTCAGGGTTTGGGGAACACCAGGTAGGACCAAGAGCCCTCAGAAGAACCTTGCCTTCATGACAAGCCTCACACCAGGCTACAGACAACAGTGGTTACCTTTCAGAAGACTAAAAGTGTAGAAAGAAAGAACCTTCTGTGGTCAAGGTTTTCAGACATCCTGAAAACTTAGGATGGGGCAGGGACCTGAATAAAACCATCCTCTCCCCAGAGACCGTACTCGCTCAAGGAAGAAGCAGCCCATTGCAGGAGCAGTGGATTATTTAATGTGGATCTTCTAGCCAAAGTCTCTACCTCCCACCCAATGATCGGTTCCTACATGGAACTGTTAAGACGGTGGGATAAGATACTGCTAGGATTCACTCATAAACTGTGAACAGCGTTACCTGGAATGCCACCCTGCTGCATATAACACGATATCTCTGAGAAACAAGAAGAGTGATCTCATTACCAGCAAGAGGCAGGAGTGGGGTGCACCCTCTGGACTAGAGATCTTATGTGGTGGAACTCTTGGATCCAGAAAATAGCTATGACGTCAGAGGATCAGCAGCAGAACCAGGAGCTAGAACATGGAACAGAGTACTTCCCTCTGCCTCCGCTTGCCACCTACCCCCCACCCCAGACCCCAAATGGGTCTGTCACAATTCAAACTCCCCGTGATTTATTTATTTGTTTATATTAAAAGATCATTTTACTGGGGTCTTTTACAACAATCCATACATCAATTGTATCAAGCATATCTGTATCTGAGAGCTTTTGTGGCTAGCATGAGTTGTGGAGTAGAGTGCCTCTGGGCACTTAATTGGGGAAGCTGGACATGTTGATCCAAGGGAGTAGACCTGATTGTCTTCAGTCTGAGGCATACTGGAGTGGTATGTTTCTGGGCACTTAATTTAGGGAGTTGGGTGGGTTGACCCACAGAGCTTAAGCTGAATGTCCTCCCGTTGAAGATTACAGTGGAGTGGTATGTCCCTTGAAATTTAATTAGCAGACCTGAAATAATGTTGTAACATGTCCTGCTGTCTTGAGCATTTCATGCCAGCAATACAACTTAACTTCTTGGATAAGCCCTTTGATCATGAAGTTTGCCTGTGTGTAGCCACTGAAATGAATATTAGAACCGTGAGGTGAAATAGAGGGTACCAGTGAATACAACTCACCCACCACTGGGGATATTTGAAAATTTTGTATCGAGATTGACACTACAGAAAAATAAGACCCAAACTCAGGTCAACAACTGAGGTGTAACCATCTCTTGGAAATCTTTCTACTTGTCTTAATGCCTACTCTTCTGTGCCACTAACTGGCATTCAATCCCAAATTATGAACATAAAACAGCTTAACAACAAGAAACAGCTGATGGTAATGAGACAAAGTAATTAATAAAGCCAGTCTCAGAGATAATCTCGATGCTGGAAATATCAGAAAGAAACTTTAAAAGAGCTACAATTCATATGCTGAAAGATTTGTGAAACACGTGAATAGCATGCATGAAAAATTAGCACAGGACTAGAATGTATAAACTGCTTTGTTACAAGGTTAAATGGTAATATTAAAAAAGTTATTATTTAGGACTTCCTCTAATGGGTTTTTAAATCCAGAATCACAGAGACAGAATTTGTTCTCTTTCAGCCAACTCATTTTTCTATATGTGCCACCCCCATCAAGTTATCATAAACAATATAAATTAAAACTAAACCATTTCTTCTGATCAGATTGTGACCTCTCACTTGTCAGCTGTGCCTTGAAAACTGACACTGACCCACTTGAAAAAAATCATTTTATTCGGGGCTCATACATCGCTTGTCTCAATACGTGCATATACTGTGTCAAGCACCTTTGCATGCCTGCTGCCATCATCATTCTCCAAACATCTGCTTTTCCATTTGAGCCCGTGACCTCAGCTTTTGTCCAGTTTCTCAGCTATTTTTTTTTGCCAGTTTCTTAGTAAGGTCTCCATTGCACAGGCTTTTATGCATGGTTCCAACCTCCTTAAAAACACATATTTTCATCTTTTGGGAAATGGGACTTAAACCAGGATGAAAGCAATGAAGTGATTTTGGTGGGCCCTAACTTGGCACGGTGAAGAAGGGTGTAACAAAGTCAACGTAAACAAAAAGCCCAAAGACAGAATGAAGAAAGCTGTGCTAGTGGCTATTAATTTATGGCTAGCCAAAGGCATCGGTGGTTGTTGTAGCATTTATTTTGACTGGAAGTCTTAGCATTATCAGATCTTTTTTTTTTGTGGGCATCACTGCCTCTAGTGGTTGTGGGCACTACCCAGTGTCGCTCCTGAGACCCGCTCCTGAGAGCCACTGCTGGATTTGAACCGCCAAGCCCGCGGCTGCAGTTCTGCACTCAACCACTTACGCCACCCGGGGCTCAGCCCGCATTACCAGATCTTTTATTAGTGCACAATGTATCTAATCTCTTCGCGAGATATTTTAGAAATTCAAGTGGAATAGACTCAAGGTCTGATTTGGTTTCTAGTAGACTTCTTTTAATTTTCTTCAGTTTCAAACTGACTTACATATAGGCAATTGCTAGTCTGTTTCACAGTTTGCCCTTCACCTGATTTTAACTGTTGATATTGAGCTTCTCTGGCATTTCTTCCCACAGCAATGGATTAAACTTTTGCATATTCTTCTGGAGAAGTCCATGTGTACAGTTGCCGTTTGTGTTGCTGAAAAGAGAAGTTTGCAATGAGCAAACTTCCCTTGCTCAAGAAAACGAGTTTTTAGTGCGTTTCATTTCCAGCAATCTTCACAGGCTCCCTACCTGCCCTCCTCTTAGCAAGTGTGCTTGCTCCTTTCTCCACCCTCCCACTGCTTCTTGGGTTATGCTCATCCAAATATCTTCTCTCCTTCTATCACTGTCTGTGGAATCTTACTTATTCTTTAAAATCCACTAAAATCATTACTTTATTCTTAATGGGCCTCCTCCCCTTGGAAGTGATTTCTCTCAGTCTATGAACTTTATCCAGACTTTTATCATCTTGTCGCACTTTACACTGATACTCTGATTTCGTGTATATATGGCAAATCATCAGGCCATGAGCTTTTATAGGGACAAGTGAACATTCCACCATTCTGAGTGTTCCTAATGAAAACTTTAAAGGATGATCAGGGAAAATGAAATGAATAGCTTGCTCTCACCTACGTTTCCTATTTATTTATCCACAGATATTTTATTATTTTCTGATTTCTTTTATTCAACTGCTTTGCTAAATGACTCCCTCTAACCACCAGATTGTATAAATTATTCGACCAGGGAGTTTGTCTTTTCCATTTTGAAGTCTCCAATACATTGAGCATCATCTATGAACACTGTTCAGTATATCAATTAGGTCAATTAGCTAGCCGAATGATTGAAAGCCTAAAACTGTAGTTTATGGAAGTGATGGTAATGTCTTTATACTCTAGAATAACTTTCCTTGGTAGATAATAAATGGTTTATCATTATGAATACTATTATATAATATAAATACCATATGTTATAAATAATATAAGTATGATAAATAAAATATCCAAATTATCTTTGAGGTGACATTTAAAGGCACCTAAGTAAGGATGTACAATCAATGCTTATGGAAGCCGGAGTCATGTACTCAAGTGATCTATTGCATTAAACTGATCCGCTGCACATGACCTCTTTGAAGAGTTGAAAAGCAAGGACTGTCACTCCAAGAACTGTCATGTACCTGCCCAATCCTGCTCTTTTCAATTACTTCATATGCATTGAAAATAGGAAAGTGAATTAAACTAACTGTAGAAGAACTGATGCTTTTGAATCATTGTGTTGAGGAAGAATATTGAAAGTATAGTGGACTGCCAAAAGGACAAGTCAGAATGAATGCTCCTTAGAAACAAGGGGGTGAGACTTCATTTCACATACTTTCGATATATTAGCAGGAGAGGCCAGTCCCTGGAAGAGGACATTATGCTTGGTAAAATTAATGGGTGATTAAAAAGGGAAAGACCCTCAAGGAGATGAATTGAAATAATGCTTTAATGGTGGCTTCAAGTGGAAAAACAATTGTGAGGACTGGGCAGTGTTTTATTCTGTCTTATATTGAGTCACTGTGAGTCATTTTGACTTGTGGGTGGGGGGCATAAGAATAACAACAACCACCAGGGCTCAGCCCCATTCCCAAACTTAAAAGAACAAAAAGACCTCAATGCTAGGGAGGTCTCACAGGAACCTCCAGGCTGACTCACAGTGACCGTACAGGACAGGGCAGAAGTGGCCTGTGGGTTTCCGAGACTGGAACTCTTTGCAGCAGAAGGCTGGATCTGCCTCCTTCTGAGGGGCTGGTGGATTTGAGCTGCTGACCTTGCGGCCGGCATCCCATGGAGTGAGTAATCCCCTTGCTCCCTGCACCAGCTGCCGAGCGGGAGGCTGTTCCACGCGGCCACGGTCGTCTCTGATGCCATGTACGTCTTCGGGGGCACCATGGACAACAACATCCGCAGCTAGTAAAGAATAGCAACAAGTAAAGAATAGCACCAATAGGGTTGTTATTTATAGGCAAGAAGTTTAGGGAAGAGGGTGTTTAATCCCAAAAGTTTACCAGTCAGCAAGGTATAGCTAGCCAAGCCCATAAAGAAAGGGACCTTCCTAAGTGACCAGGCAGAGGCTAGAAGGCATGGGAAAAAGACATATAGTGGATACTAGTTACATCACAAGTCACACATACAATTGAGCACTTCCAGTAAGAACCCACTAGCACACAGAAACCTGCCCTTTGAATGGCTATGGGAGGAGACCATTTGGGCAGGAAGCAAAATACATGGGGAAAGCACAGCCCCATGTTTCCATTTTCCCATCCTTACCTCCTTCTGGAGATGGCTTGTTCTTGTCTGTGAGAACACACTGTCAAAACTTTGATTTAATTGATAAATACTTATTTTACCTTGCTGTCACGCTTCTGCTGTGTGACGTCTTTCCATATCGAGAAGCAAATACTGAAGAAAATTATCCCCTAACCTAATGCTATGAGTTGGAAACCACTCAAAGGCACTTAGCAACAGCAGCAAGAACAAGTATTATTATTATATGGGAAATGGTGTGCTAATTTAAAGCCATATATTACCAATTAATCTTTAGGAAAGGATGGTATTTTTTCATAATTAAATATTATTAAATAAGGATATTTTAAGGGGTTTGCAATGATGCTAAAGTTCTAGAGGTAGGAAAACTGGAAAATATAAGGATAATTACTAGTATGTTCCATTTTATTCTTGAGTTTTAGTTTAGTTTTATTCTTGAGTTTATTCTTTAGTTTATAAGATATAGCTATCCAATTCTCCTTCTTCTCTAGTGTGGTCAAAAGGTACTAGGCTGATAATGGATCATTTTATCAGAAATAAAAGCACCTATTATCTGTAAAAGGTCTGCTAGCCTTTCCTTGTGTCTCTGAGAATGTAAAAAATTATTTTAAATGGACAAACGCAGCTCTTGCACATAGTTGACATGGCCTTAGATATGACAGAATGGTAAGATTTCTGGCCAGCAATTTGTTATAAAAGCTGTAAAAAATGGTTCTACCCAGATCCTCCCTTTGTTGCTGTTCGTTTTCTCTGAGTTTCAAATTCATCTTTAATCTTATCTCTGTTCTTAGTTTATTTTTAATGTCCCCCATTTCTAATAGCAACACGACCCCACTTCATTTTTAAGGCATCCTTGAAGCTTCTTGTTTGACAGAAAGTAAATACACTTAGAATCTGTGTTGAGGGGAGGATGCGAAAATGGCAAGATCTACCTCATAGTGTCCTTCCTTTCCTAGGTAGTAACTGATGGAGACTAATCCCTGACAAATCCGGGCAGGAATCCCACCTCAGGCCACATTTGCAGTGTGCATGTGAGCATTTTATTCTTTCTCCTGGCAATCTACTTTAGAGGACCTAACCAGTGAAAAATTCTATGGAACACAGCTTCCTCTGATCCATAAGGGCTCATCACGAGTCAGAGTTGGTTTAATGGCAACTAGTTTGATTTTAAAGGAATATTTCTTTCTTCCTATTTATTTGTGTTCATTTTCTTTTTCTTTTCCTCTCATATTTTTATTTTTCTTACCAGTCTTTTTTTGCCCTCAACTAAGTTTTTTTTTTTATAGTTAAGAGACAAGAATTTCTCCAAACCAAACAATTCACCACAACAAATATCATTGTGCAGTGACTTATACTCATCTTAGGCTCTTAGTGCTGCTGTAATATAAATTCTACACGTGGATGACTTTAACAAACAGAAATTTATTTTATCTCAGTTTAGAAAGCTAGAAGTCCAAGCCCAAAGCTCTGGTTGCATGGAAGAGTTCTCTGTTGACTCTGGGATAGTGTTCCTGGTCTCAACTTCTCTCGAATTTTCCTTAGCATTCCTGGGAGAGCTCCATATGCCATCTACAGTTCCCTCACTGAAGTTCCTTCCTTGCTTTTGTGCCTAATCTCTTTATAGAGCAAAGCTGATGGGTGCAAGGCACACCTTACAATGAGACAGCCTCATTAACATGAAAGGAAAAGCACTCTAAAATGGCATTGCATTTCTAGGTATAGAGTCATATTTAGAACTTGCACAGTTCAATCCATAGCCCATCCTAGCCTTTTTACCACTTGTATTCTTTGATCTCTACCAAAATTGGGGAAAAACCCCTTTCCATTCTCCCTTCAGAATTTATCCCTCAGGAATTCTGAAGACTGTTTTGTCTTCTCCGGTCTCTGAGCAGTGAATGGCGCTGGTCTCAGAGGGTCTCTCGTGAATCACTACTTGAAAAATCCAGGTGCCTCTTCTTACTTTCCACTCTCCAGTGACTTTCTGCAGTGTCTGATGAAGCTGACCTCTCATTCCATACTGACGTGCTTTCCCTTCACATCTTCATTTCCTAACTTGAGTCCTACAGCGTGTTCTCCTATTCAGTTTTTCTCAAATCTCCTGGCTTTTGGGTACAATGTTCTCAAGGGTTCCCAGACATCATTAGATCTCAACCACTACCATAATTTCAACTATTGCCTCCTTTCAGATGATTCAAATCTGTATCTCAAGGCTGGTTCTTTCAGGCACCATGTCTTGATTTGTAAGGCTTTGCTCAAAAGGGCAGAGTGAGAAATATCCAACACATTCAGAAAGAAGGTGAACAGTGAGGAGTAATGCAAGTGCATGGCTCAAACAAACCTGGGATAACTTTTTGCTCCTGTCATTATTCATTGTGCGCCTATAGAAAGGACAGTTAATTAGAATACAAAACTCATACTTTGGGAGATAGTACCTGTACCAGTTAGATTTAATATCAACTTGAACCTGTGTTAGGGTACAGGGTCCAACTTATCCATCAGGTCACACCCTTCTTGGAGGTATGGCCTTTTAATGAAAGAGACAGTGAGAACATCTATCTCTTAGGCCCTTTTCCTTCTCCCTTACTTCCATTGGTGGTCCCATGTGAGCTGCTGATCCTGGAGCCAATGTCCAACCTGTCGGGAACCTATGTTTCTTGGAGCGCCCCCAGGTCTATTATCTGCTGGCATTCTGCTTTACCTTTCTTCATCATCAGAATTTGAGTATGTGAGTGTAAAGAGGGCTCTGGCTAGCTTTGAACCTACAGAGAGAAGTTAGACTTGGTTGGGATGCTTTACTAATATAAAATTACTTTTTTAATATAAAGTTCTTTGTAATACACATGTGAATGTTACTGCTTTGGGTTTCTCTAGACAATCCAATACTATAAATCAAAGCTTTGTAAACGGTGAGCCATGTGACCCAATATGGGGGTCATAGAAATTTTGACAATAGTAAAACATTTCTGAATGCAAAAGACCAAAAAATAATTAAAAATCAAGTGTGTAATGAATCTGAGGTGTTTCTGGCAGTGCATATCCAGGTTTCTCAGATGAAAAGGATCTGCAAGTGGAAAGTTGAAGAAGCTCCACACAGATTATCAAGTTCATTGTCTTCGTCTCTCTTTGGCTCTTTTATACTCTAATAGTTTGATTTTTTTTTCTAACTTGAACTTTATATCCCATCAGTGGTCAAGTGCTGTTGTTTCCACACATCTAACTTTTATTTGCCTATTTTCCCCTGTAGTTGCACTCTTACTGGTTTGTTTCCTGCTCTCGGGTTTTATTAGCAATATTTCTTAAATGGGTTCACTGTTTTCCCTGAATAATGTTTTCAGGCTAATCCTTGAGAATAACTTTTGGTTTGAAATTAAAAGTATATTTTCTCCTATCTCTTCATGGCAGCTAAAGATTCTGAGGATTAAAAATGTACACAGTGTGAAGGACAAATCAAGGTCCTAATAGAAACACATAAGTCTGAATCAAGATCAAATCAAGAGCAAGTCTGTAAAATCCTTTGTTAAGACTGGGCATAAGTTTCCCCATGTGAATTAAGCCTCTGGGAATCCCCTCTGACTACTGAGCAGCAAGATGTTAATAGTCTTCCTACTGGACACTGTACATTGGAAAGTGGATTAATGAGGAAATGGATGTTGGACTGAGAGTCACAAGGTCACTAAGGAGCAGTCTAAATACAGGCACATACTTATGTAAATATATATGTGTAATGATAGGGAAATAGACCTATGTACATATATTTATGGTAGCAGATGGAAATTGAGCCTCTATTAAAGTACTCCCTCAACACAAGAACAATGTGTTCTAATAACCCATCTTTGTGTGATACTCAACTTACCAACAAGGCTGCTGAAGACAAAATGGATGCATAGGCAAATGTGGTGAAGAAAACTGATAGTGTCTGGCTATCAAAACATGGAGTCTTAAAGGCCTGAAGAAAAACAAGTGGCCATGTAGCTTAGAAGCAACAAAGCCCACTTAGTAGAAGCACACCAACCTGTGTGATCAAGAGGTGTCGATGGGGTCAGGTATCACTATCAAAGATCCAGAACAAAAGATGTTATCAATGAGAATGAGGGGGAGTGCACAACGGAGACTCAAAGGCCACTTGTAGATAACAGACATCTCCTTGGACATCTCCCTACAGATGGGTCACAGGACAGAGACAAGCCAGTCAGGGTGTAGTATAACACCAATGAAACATACAATTTTCCTTAAGTTCTTTAATGCTTCCCTCTCCCCCCACCCCCCAGTCACTATCATGATCCCAATTCTACCTTACAAATCTGGTTAGACCAGACCATGGACACTGGTACGGGTAAGAGCTGGAAGCAGGGAATCCAAGACAAATAAACACCTTAGGACCAATAATGGGAATAGCAATACCAAAAGGGGAAGAGAAAGGTGGGGGGAGAAAGGCAGCACCAATTACAATGATCTATCTATCACCTCTTCCCTGGGTGGTAGACAACAGAAAAATGGGTTACAGATGGCAGTGTTTGGTGTAAGACATAGAAAACACTTATGAATTTTCAAGGGTTTATGATGAAGGGAGGGTGGGGCAGGGGAAATGTGATGATACCAAGGGCTCAAGGAAAGGAAAACGTTAAGAAAATGATGATGGCAACATATGTATAACTGTGCTTGACACAACAAATGTATCTATGATTTGTGATAAGAGTTCTAAGAACCCCCAACACAATGACTGAAAAAATAAAAGAGATACCAGATGCTCAGCAAGAGAAAGGTCAGGCTTTCTTCTCCCATAAAGTGTCACCGCCTAGGTAACTCAAAGGGACCAAGCCCTGGTGCATGTGTGGTGGTTGTACAGCAGGCTGCAGTCGACAGTTCTAACTCACCAGCCCTTCAGCAGGACAAAGAATGGGCTTGGTCATCTTGCAACTCAAGAGGCCGTTCGACCCTGTCTTACAGTGAGTGTGAGTGATGGGGTTACTCGGCGTCAGAATCAGCTTCATAACAGTGCTTTTTTTTTCTTCTTCAGAGTTAGGTTAAAATGTAAGAACTTTATAATGTGCTCTTTTAGCCTACTTTAATTTTCAGTTTTTATTATTGTCTGCTTTCTTTTTGATTAAGGCTTTTCTCTTTCATTTTGAAGCTCTTGAGTGGGATAGTTTTGTGTGTATTTTCCTTTGTTTGAAAAGGAATAGGAGTAGGGACATCTACAGAGATAGTAGTCTCTTCATGGTATGGCAGGGGAGGTTGGGAGGAAATGGGGGGCCAATCATTGAGTACAAGAATGAAGAACATGTTCTAGGTTGATTGTGGTGATGATTGTACAGCTCTTTTTTAATATGTTTAAGCCATTGGGTTGTGTGGTATGTGGATTATATGTTAATAAAACTTAAAATTGAAAAAAGAGAGAAGACTGGATCTCATCTAAGATGATGTCTCTGAGACTCTTGGAGCCAGTGACATGCTGAAGATGGCCTCTAGCAGCTCACAGGAGCAGGTCTTGTGCATTTCTTGTCAAATGGCTTTCCATGATGACAGGTTGGAAGTTTCAAATCAGCAATGAGGAGACTACTTACATTATTTATTTCATGTGTTCCCTTAGTGCCATTCTGATCCACAAATGCAGTCGCACAGAACTGCCTCATTTTGTGACATTTTCACAAGATGAAAGGTTTGAAACCATGGTGTCACTGGGTCAATGCATCTCATTTACAGTCTTCTTCTTGTCTTTTCTCTTGGCGTACCCTCTCTTTAACCCAACACGACACCCTTCTCCATACACTGGTCACTCCTCATAACAAGTCAAAAGAGTAGTGATATTCAGGATGTGTATGTATAGACAAGAGGGCTTCAGTAAGTGCAAGAGAAGGTGAAATTAAAGATAATAAAAATTCCGTGAACATTTCTTTCTTTTTGGGGGGGGGGGTAGTGGTGATTCACTGCCCTCTGGTGGGAGCTACTCAGCTCTGTCCTGAGAGCCACTGCTGGATTTGAACCGCTAAGCCAGCCCGCGGCCCGTAGTTCCGCACTCAACCACTTATGCCACCGGGGCTCAACCCCGAACATTTCTTTTAATTAAAAAATTACTACAGTTCATACAGGGCCATTTGGTTCATTTTAGCCCCTTCATTGCCAAACACGGGAAAAGGGACTGCTTTTCTTCTCTTTGTTGTCGTGGTCTTTGTTGCACTGAGCTGTGTACTTGCCATTCTCCTTATTTTTCCTAGTCTTGACAGATGGGGCATTCTTTTGTCTGACTGTGAGCAGGGAGTTCTTGATCTCCTCAGGTTTGTGAAACCTGGCAAGTCCCACACCTGCACAGCACACTCTGAGAACCAAAAGCGGCTCCATGAACATTTTGAAACCCCACCCAGATACATATACCTATGTTCAAAGGCATTTTAAAGGATGCATCTGTACCTTACACATACAAGGATAGCCATTTATCCCTATGTGCATAATGTGCTTGCATTTGCAGGTGTCATGTCTGAAGAGAGAAAGCAAAGGACAATAAAATGAATGAAATAAAACATAAACAAGTATGCAACTTGAGGAAAGCGTGCATGAGTTCTATGCTCTGTTCTTTTTACCTCTTTTTTTGTTTTTTTAAATTAATCCAATTAAATATATTTTGAAAATGTTGAGGATGGAGTTCAGACATAAATATAAACCAAATAGTGACTATCACAAGAACAGATAACTGGACTGTAGTTTAGTTACACATGGGAATCTTATACGCAATATATAAAGAATAAACTACACGATGCACATTGCAACAAAAATGAATCCCCCGAAATAGTATGTTGCATGAAATAAAGCAGACACAAAATTTATACTATATGATACTATTTAGGTGAAATTCAAGAACAGGGAATAACAACTGAAGATGTTAGAAAATAGAGTAGATGAAGCTTCTGGGGAAGTAAAGATTTATTGAATAAGAATACAGAGAAACTTTCTGAGGAGATGAATGGAAATCTTTATAGGTGTAGAGATTTCACTGGCGTATAAATTCATCAAAATGTATAAATTATACCCTTAAGATTTGTGCATTGCACTAAAATCTATGTCAGTTTAAAAAATGCAGCTACATGCAGCTCACATTTAAAGCAGAGATAAAATTAAACTGCAAGATGTTTTAAACATGTCTTTCAGTCCGTCTATATAATTTTAGCCAGTGCCAGGCACCTCCTAGTCTGTGTTGAATTCTAATGATGAACTCATTCTCAAAATGGATTCATTCTCAAATCTAACCCATGAGTTAGAGTTACGACTTTAAATAAATAATTTTAGTAGCATCAGTGAATGATCTTCTCATGTTACATTAATATTCAAAATTACTTTCCAAACTTATAAGCAGTGAGAAACTGGGATTCTAGCCCAGTCTTAGTGCTTACTAGCCGAGAGCTTTGGAAGTGACCTACAAGCCTATATACCACACCTCTGCTGACATTTGACTAGTAGTCGGTGGGATTCTTTACAGAGATTTCCAGATGCTCAGATTTCAAGTCCACTGTCAGGAAGTAGATTCAGGCTTAGAGCAACTCCATGGGGCAGAGTAGAACTTTCCACACAGTTCCTGAAACTCTACATCTTTACAAAAAGTGTTCTCATCTCTCTCCTTTGTAAAAACCTCCAGCCTTCCAGTTCCTGGGTAACTTGAAGATCCTTGTGCTTTGGGGGCTCCTTATCGGACTCACTGGATGGTGCAAATATTTAATTGCTGGACTGTCAGTCAATGGTTGATGCTGTAAGCAAGGCAGAGGGATCTCAGAAGACAGGCATGTTCTAAACGGTCACAGGACACTCAGGGAGCTGTTCTACTCAGCATACAATGGTCTCCCCTGAATCAGACTCAAGCGCAAGGCAACTAACTACCATATATACTGATAGTTAACTTATTATTTAATGACAACTTCAAGGCAGATGGTGGCCTTTTTTGCTCTTGAGTATATCATATTAAACTTTTTTATTGAGCTATAATTAACATACATTTCAATAGTTCAATCATATCAAGAATGGTTTAATCATTCTTAATCATCGCCACAGTCAATCTTGGGACATTTTCCTTTATTTTTCCTTTATTATTTTTTAATTTTTTCATTCTCTTCCATCTTATACCACATTAATCCCCTACTGCCTACATAATTCCACTCATTCCAACTTCCTTATTCAGATAAACATGTAAAATAGTGGCAAACACCAAACAGCCAGCACAATGACCATATAAAACAGAGAAAGACCACAATATAAGAGAAAGCAGAGACAATTAAAAATTTAGAACTCATTCACTTTGGGTCTGGAGGGAGATTAAATTGCAAAGTGCTACATTCCAACCTAAATACAGTTGCTAAAATCCATTTGACAATGCTCTTTGTCTGACTTTAGTCTACACATATTGGGGATTAAGCAGGGGCTCAATCCATTTGGGGATCCTGCAAATGGATCTTGGGCTACCACTATTATCCGCAGCTTTCCACAAACGGGTGTTTCAGATTGAGGCACTGCTTTCATATCCTCTTTCAGCTTTGGATCTTCCTATTTATAACCCTTGGGCCATACTGGCGGGTCTGCTTCTTCCATGTGGATTTAGCTGACTTCTCAATTAGTTGCATGTTTAGAGACAAGTCTTTCAGAGGCCATACTGTTTTTCACGATAGCTTGGTACCATGTGATTTGTTCAGCACCTTTTGATCTCTTCATGGGGGTGAGTAGCAGGCAGGGCCATGCCTTAAGAACTACTTGTTCTTACAGTAGGGCTATGATCAACTGAAAACTAAAACTCCATTTATGTGATTATGGTTTTTGTAAATCTTCAGTTCACTTTAGAGGCATCATTGTCATGTATTGTTGTATATCACAAGTCATCACCATGAGGCTTAAGGGAATGCTATTGATAGTAATACTATTTTGTAGATTTTTATCATTATTTTATATGTTATTTTATAGGTAGTGATGTTTGATCAATGTAAAGCACTGTTGTGCAAAGAATTTTATATATATGTAGGCATCCTTATTAGAGTCCAATATATGAATTGCTAGATTGTAGATCTTTAAAACACGGGTAACTGGACACTAGTTCACATGGCACGAGGATTGGAGAAATGGCAGTCTTATAACACTCATTAACGCAGGTAGATTCATGCCTCTTAGAAGATCAGATGCCATCTAAAGCAGCAAGAGTATGAGAACAGCAAATAGACATTGCTCCCTGGGCACCACCCATTAGCTTGAACTTACCCAAAGTTTGAAGACCACCAACTCTCTAACCTTGGGATAGTGATTGCCTGCTTATTCTCATACTAGGACATTTCAACTTATAATTCTGGCATGCAAGACAGTACTCCCATCCTTGGTTTGGCTATAAGTGAGTTTAAGATAAAGTCTATTTCACTTAGTGGAAAATTTGATTCAGGTTCTTCTGATGTGATCTATGAAGGATTGCATACCTTGGAAGGACAGAGGGTAATGTACAAGTTGTCCTTACAACATTGACTGGGTCACCAGGATTTGTTAGAAATGAGGTCAAAAGTGCCCAGTTAAGAACTTAATATTGGGTACATTTTCCCCTTGGGGGTCTTCATAGACAATGTTAAGTATTTTTATCAATGACAGACCTCCTCCCTTTCTTCCCACCCCTTACCCAAGGCCACCCACCACAAACTGCTATTTTCCCATCCAATATAGACATGACCCTTCTGATTCAATCTCTCAATAAACTAAACTAATCTCTCATAGGATTTCTGTAACTTTAGGGATGACAGTAGAACAATGTTCTTAATTGGTCTTCTCCTTATCTCCCTAATAATGGAGACAGACCCCATCTGCATTGAGACCACTTCTTTTGTGGTGGTTTGTAAGGTGTTCTAATGAGGTTGTGGTATACAGTTTATAGCACTAGGTAAATACATTGCCTCACTGCTTGGGTGGGGGAGCAGATTAGAAGACAACATGACCTGGAAATCAGGCTGTTTTTGTCTTTAGAATAGTGGTCTCACACTAATTAGCCTTTTGTGGTTGACCAACTTCATTCAGCATGATGGTATCCAGATCCCTCCATGTATGAGGGGTTTTGTGATTCCATCACTGTTTTTATTTCAGGGATGCATAGTATTTCCTTGTGTGTATGTACCGGGCTTTCTTTACCCATTCTTCTACTGTTGGGAATTTAGGTTTCTTTCCAGTTTCTTGCTATTGTGAATTGTCCTGCTATGAGTCTGGGAGAGTATATGTCTGTTCTTGTTCTGTCTCCTACTTCTTTGGGGTATATACTCAACAGGATACTGCCAGGTGGTATGATATTTCTATTTCCAGTCATTTCAGAAAGTGCCATATAATTTTTCACAATGGTTGTATATGTCTATATTCCCACCAGCAGTGTATGAAAGTTTCAGTCTATTTACACCCTCTCCACTATGTCCTCTTCTTAGTTTTCATGAATTGGGTTATCTTTGTGGGAATAAGGTGATATCTCATCATTATTTTGATTTGTATATTCTGGATGACTAGTGATTGTGATTGTTTCCTCCTGGGTTTGTTAGCTGTTCAAATGTTGGTGGTGAACTTTCAGTGGCTCATGTCTTCTGTCCACTTTGTAATTGTATTATTTGTTTCCTTCTTTTTTGAACTTTTGCAGAACCCTATATATTTTAGTGATCAGTTTCTTGTCCATTGTGCTTTAGATAAGGATTTTTTCTCAATAATCTGTAAGTCATAATATTTTCTATAGACCATTCCTTTAAAAATAAACAAGGCCAGCATGCATGGAGAAGTAAAGGGGCAGAGAAAAAGAAGAGGGCCCTTAGCAAAGTAAACTGATAGAGAGGCTGCCATAATGAGCCAAACACAAGAACAGCCATGAGACTGGTGCAGGACCTGGAGGTGTTTCATTTTGTTGTACAGTGGGCCACTATGAGTCATAACCAACAGTCAGCACCAATAGAAGGTAATCCCTATTTACATAACATAATGGATTTTGTGTCCCACCAGCTCTATGCAGGACAAAGTTGAGGCTGTTTGCTCCCAGAAAGATTTGCAGCTTGAAAGTAAACAAGCAGTCATCTAGCTGAGAAGCAACAGCGCCCACATGGGAGAAGAACACAAGCCTGTGTGACCACAAGGTGCCAAAGTGATCAGTTAACAGGAGTTAAGAACTAAAAATCATAACATTGTGTGTTCACCTTCATGATATGACTGCTGACAACAAATGGGTGCATAAGCAAATGTGGTTAAGAATGCTGATGGTGCCAAGCTATCAAAAGATATAGCATCTGGGGTCTTAAAGACTTGAAAGTAAACAATCAGCCATCTAGCTGAGAAGCCCATGTGGAAGAAGCACCCCAGCTTGGGTGACTATGAGGTGTCAAAGGGAGCAGGTGTCAGGCATCAAAGAACTAAAAATTGTATCAATGTAAAGGAGGAGTACTGAGTAGGGACCCAAAGTCCTTCAATAGGTGAAGCAGCACCCCCTCACAGAGGGGTTGCAGGTAGGAAAGAAGCCATTCAGGGTACAGTGTGGCAACAATGAGGTATGCAACTTTCCTCTAGTTCCCAAATGCTTCCTCCCACTCACTATCATGTACCCAGTTCTACCTTGCAAACCCGATTACATGAGGGGATGTATACTAGAGTTGGAAACATGGGGGAATTTAGGACAGATGTTCCCTTCAGGACCAGTGGTGATACTGGGAGGGTGGAGGAAGGGTGGAGTGGAAGGGGGTAACCAATTGCAAGGATCTACATATGAACTCTGGAAAACGGACAGCGAAGTGGGTGAAGGGACACAGCGGATTGAGTATAATATGAAAAAGTAATAACAATGTGTGAATTATTAAGTGTTTATGGGGGAGGGAATGGGGGAAGGTAGGAGGAAGGAGAAATATGAGGAGTTGGTCCTGGGGGCCTAAGTGGAGAGAGGATGTTTCAGGGGTGATGATGGCAACAGGTGTGCAAATGTGGTGTGCATACAATCGACGTGTGTGTTGATCATGATGTGAGTTGTATGGGCCCCCAATGAAATGATTTAAAAAAAAAGAGGGGGAAAGGGGAGCTTATACCAAGGGCTCAAGTAGAAAATAATTGAAAATGAAGATGACAACATGTGCACAAATGTGCTTGATACCAAGGGTGTATTGAATGTTATCAGAGCTGTAAGAACCCCCAATAAAGTTATTGAAAATTAAAAAAAAAAAGATTGCAGCTTCGGATAACCTAGGGAGCAATTCTATCTGCCTTATAGGAATACTCTGGGTTCAAGTGGACTTGATGAAAGAGATTTGGTTAGGTTTTAATAGTTTTAGAGTACATCATATAAATGTTTGGGTTGTTGCATGTAAGGGGGGGATGTGGAAGACACAGTTGCTATGTATGTAGAGATTTTTTTTTATATAAGAGAAAGTTTTATATTACCAAGCATTCCAATCCAGTCTAGTCCAAGCCCACAAGTCTGATATTAGCCCATATGTCCAATACCAGTTTATAAAGTCTTCTTCAGACTCAACAAAACATACGCAATGATGCTGAAAGCAAGATGATCACAAGCCAGGTGGGTAGAATGCCTTTGGATCCAGTAGCATTGTAAGCATCTCAGTGCTGGCAGGGGTCTCCCAGGGGCTCTTCCGTCTTCAGAGGCCTGGTTGCATCCATGTGGCTTGTCTGGTTCAGGGCATGAGGGTACCTCCATTGGCTTCTCCTCAGGGATATCTTGCAGGAAGTCAGCCTTGTCATTGGAGAGTCTCCAAGAAAGTGAACTGAGAGACCCTGTCTCCACCTGTATGTAGAGATTTTATGTTGTGTGTGGCTATTGAACTCTGAATCATAATGGCCTTATAGGAGAGAGTGGAATTATTCCATATGATTTCTTAGGTTGAAGTCTTTATACTGATTCTCCCTCAGTAATGCTGGCGGTTCAAACACTGAGTGTTCAGTTAATCTTTGCAACACAATCAGACCTCCCTTGTAGCATTTCCATATAAATATAAGTTTTGAGTGTATTGAGTTTTGAGTGTATTGATTCTCTACAAACAGATGAAATAAATATTGCTAATGTTATAACAGAGGATTCTTGGTGGTTTGATGGGTTATACAATGGACTGCTAACTGCAAGACCAGCAGTTCGAGACCACCAGCTGCTCTTCAGGAGAGAGAAAAGGCTTTTTATTCTGTAAAGAGTTTCAGTCTTTGAAATTTACAGAGGGAAGTTCTACCCTAATAGCCTGTAGGGTCACTCTGAGTAAGACTTGGTTTTATGGCAGTGGAGGGGCCTTTTGTTTGTTTGTTCCCTGTTGTAGATTGTTAAAACAATGGCAATTGTGCAACTCTCTTGGTTGATTTAGCTGCAGGACCAGGGGGAATTGGTTAGTGTTCTCAGAGGCTGTCTATCCTCCTGTTGTGGTTTTAGCCCTCGAGGGTAACCATGGGCAAGGTCATGCTAACAGCTATTTTCAATGCTGCTCTTAGAAAACCAGTTACTCTTGGTAGTTATGTGGCCACTGCTATCAAACTTCTTTTTTCTTTTGTGTGATGGGGATATGCCATTAATTCAGTATTGCTTTTATTATAAAAATAGAGCATTTCTGAGAGGATGAGAGGCACCTCTTCTGTGGAAATAACGGTGATCCTATATAATGGTCATTAAATTCTGCATCTATCTTTGAGGGGAACACATTCATCATGTCTAAGTAGTCTGCTGTATTCAAGGACATATACATATTTAATTAAACACAGAGGTGGGCCCATGGATCTTACTTTTAAATAACTGTCAATAGTAAATATTTGCCGATAAATTACAGTGTGACTGAGTCATGAGCAAAAAGAGTATTTTAAATAGGCACGTGGATCTCAACTTCTGGTTCTATACTACATCATTTTCAATTTATCTCAGAAGACACATAAAAGCAAAGCACGTAGGGGAGCTGAATTCTCTCGAGGAAAAATTTGAATAGAAATATCTCTGGTTGATATTATGTAAATTTTTATTACAGTACAGGATTACTAACACATTGTCCCTGAATCATTTTATTTACAATGCCATGGGATATTCCATTCTGGAAGGCTGATGGCTTTTAAAATGCCTAGACTAAGACAAGACGGATGTCTTGTTTCATAGGGTTGCTCTTAGTTCGAATCAGCTCAATGACGGTGAGTTGTTTTTAGTTTTAAGTTAATATCACAACATTTTAAGAACATGCCTTTCGGATGAGCTATAAATGAGGGGGTACCTTCCTACCTTCGGAAAAACACATGGCTTTTTTCAAGGTGATGCATCTAAATTCTATTTGAGCAAAACCTTGTTATCACTTCCGAAGAACTCTCCGTGGTACTAAAGACATTTGTCAAATCTGCGATTTCATTCTTGGAAACATTTTTCTAACCTATCCGTTTGGATGCTTGATAGCATCTCTCTCATATTTTTTCCTTCATTCTTTTATGTCATCAGATCCCTGTCATTTCATATCCATCTTCATTCAAAAGATTTAAAAAAAAAAAGAAATCTCACGGAGCAAGGTCAGGTGAATCAGGTGCCTAGAGCAGGAAATACATGCTACTTTTTGCCCAAAATTAGTACACTGAGATGGCTGCGTGAGCAGGTGCATTGCCAGGGTGGCAAAGCCAGTCCCTCCACTGTCACAGATCATCCCTCTTTTGGTCACACACTGTTATGCAATCTTTTTAGAGCCTCTAAATAGAAAACTTGATTATCAGTCTGACCTGGTGGAACAAACTCCAAATACACTATTACTCTCACTTCAAAAAAAACAAAAACAAATGAGCATTGTTCTTTTTGGAGGGGGGCTACCCCCTCATCTGTCCACCTCATCTGAAAGTAAGGGAATGCTTACATAGGATTGAAAAAAAAATGCCTCAGAGTACTTTCTAAGATATGGACCTTTTATTTTACCACGCAGCAGACACCAGAACCATACTGAAAATTGATGTGCATCTCCAGAATAATAACCAAATCAAAGACCTTTTGGACTAGTAGATGTTTGAAAGAAGTGGCAGCCATCGCAGTCAAGCCTGCAGTCTAAACTTACACTAGAAAGGTGAAACTAGTTAAGAGAAATAGTTTGGTCCCTAGGAGTTAGGTTAGTAGGGTTAGGCTTTATTATTTGCATCTGTGAGTATTTATTGAAATATTGTACATGGTGGAAAATGGAATAACTATTGTTACTAATACCAAAAAGATCTCTTTACTGGCTGGCACATTGCCTTACTATCCCATTACTCACTATAGTCCATACTGACCTACCTAAATTATCAAAACATGCCACAATGCTTTCAGTTTAGAAAGGGGACAGCTACCCAACCCCCTCATGCTATTGCTGTCAAGTTATTGCCATTGTCAAGTTCTGATTCATGGTGATTCCATGTACAACAGAGCAGAACACTGCCCAGTCCGGCACCAGCTTCACAATCATGACCGACCTCATTCTTGCAGCCACCAAATCTGCTCCTTACAAGTTGATGCGGAGAGGTGGCAGCCCTATATGGGTTTTCTGAGGCTATGCGTCTTTCCAAGAGTTGATCAGGTCTGTTGTAATTTAGCAGTGACATGCTTTTGCAGAGAAAAGGAGCAGAAAGCGCCACACTATGGGAGTGCCCACCACAGGGCATATCAGAGTTTCTATGTAATCAAGGGAAGGGATATTTGGGCTTTCAACATGATAAAGCATCTCACCTCCTAGGGGATAGTTGAATGTTGACCGTTCTACCACTCCCTTTGTTCTTCTTTTTCCTCCCTAACCCTAACCCTATGCTCTTTCTTTTATGTCACATATCTATCTGCTCAAGCAGGGCCCCCTTATTGGCATTTGCAGGAGATTCAAGTTACAGGAGTCCCTGCTCACCTATGTGCAGAGAGAGACCTTGATCTTAGCACCCCATCACCCCCCAAAAAAGTCAAGTTAGTATCATTTTTATGCTCTCACAGGCATTTTGTATCATTTTGGAAAGCACCCCTGCTTTCCTCAGAAAGCCTGGGCAGTGATAACCAATTCTGTATTGATGATCAGAATACAGAAACAAAAGAAAAGTATTATCTACCTTCAAGTCACTCTATTTACATGAATAATAACTGCCTTTGGCATTTTCTTCCTTTTTTTCCCCATTACATAAATTCTATTGCATGAAAGCATCATGGGCAAGTCTAAGGACTCATTGATCTGTAGCCTGGGTACCTCTTAGATCTTACCCATCAACCTGTGAAACTGTTTCTTTTTCTAAAACATAGATAGCATCCCCAAATTTTCAGTTATCTCAGCTGTCGTTGCTTCTGGAATTAAAGCAGCTGAAATTTATACAAGTTCAATGTCAGTTTTTAAAAAGCATTAACTCATCTTTCTGGGCCCAAGACATATAACAAGAAACACAATGTCCTCATCTGAATACACAGGGTATATTTTTCATCTAAGAAGTTACAGATTTTCAACCAGAGACCTATTTTCTTGGATAGCAACATGATGGGGACATGAGCATACACAGACTTCATCTTGTATTGGAATCCCTGAGTAACAGCCTTGATCATCCTCTCTCCATGAGCACAGAAAGTACAGACCTTGACAACTCGGAGCCTCTTATTTTTCTTTCTGAGGAGACGGAATTCTATAGTTATGCGATGTAAGTCCTTTCAAAAGAGTTCCTCCAGGACCTCACTGTGTACGTCTTCATGGAAATGTCCACATTCTCTGGACTGCCCACAGGCTACTTGCTGAGAATGGTCTTCATTCTCTCAGTAGATGAGGCAAAAACATCCTTAAAAATACTTCCTGAACATAGAATTCTAAACTATAAGCAAACTCGCTGCCATCAAGGCAACTCTGACTCACAGGGAGTTGCTTGTGGTTTTCTGTGAATAAAACTAGAAAACCCAGTCTTTTCTTTGCCAGGGCTGCTGCCGGTTTTGAACTGCCGATCAGATGGATCATAGCAGAAAGCACAACCCCACTTGGGTTCCACATAAGAAGTTAGTAGTTATTTTTTCTCTCATACACCCTAAACCTCAAACCTAGGACACACATCTCAGGAGGTATTTGGTTATACTTAAAGCAATTCAACAACCGCTCTCTTTTCCTTTATTGTCGAACTGTGTCACCTGGTGGTAAAACTTATTATAGCACAATTTCTCACTCGAATGGTGTGCCTCCATGGTGGACAGGTTACCTCCACTATCTTCTCTGTTGTGTGTTTGAATGACACGGAGGGTTCATAGTTGAACTCTGGTGTTTTCAAATGCTATTTAGACCAGGGAAGGAAAGAGAACGACTACAGATCACAGACAAAAGGAGGGGGGAGGAATGGCAGGTTAGCCACTGAAAGTCTTGTGAATGGTGGAACATTGCCAGGTGCCCTGAAAGCCTTCATCTTCATCATCATCATCATCATCATCATCATCATCATCATCATCAATCGGGTAAAGTACCAGCAGATGAACTTCTCAGGTGAGAAGACAGGAAGAACAGCCTTCACAAAGCAGAGTTGACCATCACGATGTGGACAGAGTAAAGCCATGAGGTGTTGAAATTATTCATGTGTTCATAGCACAGGGGAGTTCATCTTTTAAAGAATGAGCGTCCCTGGAAAACTGATGAAGCAGTCCTCAATTTTATTGCTCTCATTTGTTTGTTTTATAGTTTTTATAGTTTTATAGTTTTGCAGTGTGTTTGTTTGGATTGTCATTTTGAGTAGCCCTAAACCTATATGGTAGGCTGGACCCTCTTAGGTAGGACCTGATTGCTGCTGCCTGTCTAGAGAAAGAGCTTCTTCTTATTTGGAGAAATCAGTATAATTGGATCTCATTAAATTAGGCGCAAGGCCTTAAGAGCAAAGCATTATGGAGGGTCCCTGGGAGTGTAGTGGCTTACATGTTGAGTTGCTCACTGCAAGGTTAGCAGTTTGAGACCAGTCGATCCACAGGAAAAAAAAATGAAGCCTTCTCCTCTTGTAAAAATTTACACTCTCATAAACTCATAGACTCACTAAGAGTCAGCATTGATTTGATAGAGATGAGTTTTGAGTAACCAAAACATGGAGGAGAATCTCCTTTAATTAAAATGAATTTAATAACATCTACAAAATACCTTAATATCAACACAGATTAGTAGTGTTGTATTTAAATATTGTATTTAAACACTGGGTACTATGGCCTCTTGAGAGCCGGAGAGCTCTTGGTTGGATCTCAGAAAGTTGTTTAATTTTGTTTTACTGTTTATGCAAAATTATTCAATTATGTGGATCATAAAAATATGGGTAATTTTGAGAAGAAGGGGAATTTCTGAACACTTTACAGTGCTCATGTATAATCTTACAAATAAAACAAAGGAGTATTAGATTATTTAAAACCAAGCAAGGTATGTGTCAAGGTCAGAACTTTTCACTATATTTATTCAAGCTATGCTGAGCAAATAAACTGAGAAATTGGTCTATAGTGAGACATCAAGTTGAAGGAAGGTTTATAAACAATATGTGAATGGTTTTTTTAGAAAGGTGAGAGAGGACAGAGAATATTTAAATATGCATTTTAAGGTGACGTTGTACCATGAAACCATCCCCAGTCAACCCAAACCTGGATTTCCCCTTGACCAAAGCAATGAAGTGCTACCTCATCTAAGCAGACCGAAAGAAAGACTTCTGGCCATTCAGGGTGGATCAGCCACTTTAGCTTCTTGACCACGTGCGGTAAACCAAGTCAACTGGCAACAAAATAAAAGGTAAAGGGATCTATTTTGCAGCCAATTTGGCTAACTTACACCTAGTTTCTTGAGTTTGCTCTTCCAGGCACTTAAAATCTGACTTTCATCCCTGTAGGAAGAAAGCCACAAGGAACATTGCTAAAAAACCAGGTAGCATAGCATAACCTGAATGTGCTGTGAAGCAAAGCAATGTTAGCCAGCTAACATAACATAAGATAGGCCTGCATATTACAAGCGTCAGTCTCTTCTAAGCACAGGAGTTAAAAATAGCTGCATCGCGGAGCTTTGAGTCAGACTTGGCAACTAGAATATGTCCTTCCTTCCCTGCCAAAAGTTCTTAGATGATAGCAAAGTATAAAATTAATTGATTAGACCACAGAAGGGTTTAATTTGACTATGGTAATGGAGTTTTTGTTAGAATTTGACCACTTTAACACAGCTAGAATATAATTACACAAAACACAAAACATTAAGTGCATTTCAATCAGGACTGAATGAAGTTTTTGCATTTTGATACTTTCTTAGAGATTTGTCTGGACAGGAAAGATAGAATAAGATGAAGAATTTAATTGAATTTAGAAGAAATTCTAAGTGCTGTGACGATACCCACACACCTATCATTTTCCAGTGCGACCTAAGCTTAGCCTCCTGGGCAGCAAGGCACTGTGTGGTTTCATCTTTTGTATCCTCCCCTAGTCAGAATGCCATCATCCTTGCCGAAGGGAATTATATTTGGTGAGCTTTACAAGGGTGCTTCAGAGACTGTGATGTTAACTACCCATCTCTTAACTCTGATTTTTCCCCCTTTATAAATAATGAAGCTTGAGGTTGCTTAATTCTTTTATTTTCTTATGTGGTGTTGATTTTTCTTGAGTTCATTATTATTTAGAGAAAATCAGAATTCCAGAGTGAGAAACCACAGGTGCATTGTTCCTTCATCGGACTGTATCCACATGCAGAATCACTTAAGCCTTCTCTTTCAGAGGACTTAATATAGGAATTCTCCAATGGGAAACTGTTCTTTTTATATATAAGAATGAGCTTTATATCAAGAAGTGATGTGGCATGAAGAAGGCATCCAGACCTAGTCCGATCCAAGTCCCTGAGCCTCATACTAGTCCCCTTTTAAACTCATGTAACCACATACAATGATGCAGAATTCAGGAAGATCAGAAGCGTGTGGAGGCAGAGTCTAGAGGATCCAAGGTTGATGGTAACAGGGCAGGGCATGGATAGCTCTCAGAGGTAGTGGCAGGGTCCCAGAAAGCAGGAAGGCGAAGGGGCTGAGAGAATAGGAGGTCCCTAGTTTCCCCCTAGTTATAAGGCCACAAGCCCAAGGAAGCATCATGAAGCTATGACCTGATTGAGAGGTTGGATTTCACCTCTACACTTAAAAATATATATAGATTTTATTGGGGGCACTTACAACATTCAATACATCATTCGTATTAAGCATACTTGTACACATGTTGCCACATGCATCTACAAACATTTTCTATTTGAACCCTTTCAGCATAAACTCCTCTTTCCCTCTTTCCTCTAGTTCTTTATTTTTTTAAATCCCAACTCCCCATATTTTCCTTTCCTCTTCCCCTCCCCCAGAAACTTCCAATAATTTACAAATTATTATTACCTCTTCATAATGTATACTGTCCAATGTGTCACTTCACTCCCCGCCCCCCTTGTCTGAACGCCAGAGAGGAGGTCACATGTAGATCCCAGAAGTTTGTTCCCTTTTGTACTCCACCATCCCTCCATGCTCCCAGTGTCACCACTCCCCACTCGTCTCAAGGGATCATCTATCCTAAATTCCTACATTTCCGACTCCAGTGTACGTCCCTGGTCTAGCCAAATATGTCTGGCAGAATTGAGATAATGATAGTCGGTGGGAGAAAGCATTTGAGAACCAGAGGAAAATTGCATATTTCATTGCGACTACACTGTACCAAGACTGGCTCATCTCCTTGCTGCAACCCCTTTGTAAGAGGATGTCGCTTCACTTATTGATGGGTTTTGGGTTCCCAACCTGAACTCCTCCTCATTTATAATGATGTAATTTTTAGGTCTTTGATGCTTGATACTGGATCCCTTTGACACCTCGTGGCCACACAGGCTGTTGTGCTCTACACTTTTATAAATCTTTAAGTTGACATAAAAATCTCATCTAGATACCATAATGGTTTTATTTGATTTTTATGGTTTGTGTATATATAGATATATATTTGATTAAGTTTTATTTGATTTTTATGGTTTGTGTATGTATAGATCCATACAAATATGGATTTTTAGACTAGGCAACTTCTAATCAAATAGGATATGAACTAGTCCAGGATATGTGCTTCTGTGTTTTATCATGCTGGTTGAACTCCTCAAAGCTTCCATGATTCCTGGGAAAATATAATAACCTGACATGGAAAGCTATTCTTGTGACAGTTGTTATTCTGAAATGTAAGCCAGGTTTTCAGGAAGTCCCACCTAACCGGGAGGCATTCAGTTGGAAGTGAGATTTTAGTACAGCGGAGGACCCGAATGCACAAGGGACTTTGCCATTTTCAGATTGTGGTTGAGTGATCATCCCCGACTTCAGATGAATCATCATTATGGCGGCTTTGTGAAAATGATAAGGGTGGGTGGAATCGCGACAGTTTATTGGCATTTAAATAGGTTTCTCTACCAATTTGGCATCACCCTTTAAATGCAGTGTGTTTCCTCCTTCTCTTTATTGATCTTTAAGGTTGTAAAATGAAAACTGAGACTGGACTGAAAAGCATCAAAAAGATCAATGGAAAACAGTTGGGTTCTACATTAACAGTAGGCTTAATGTAGGTAGAGTGGAAGTGATTTCTTTGAAACACAGACTAGAAATATCATAAATGAATAGAACACACTGGATACTAATGGTGAGAGTAGCTTTTCTGCTATTTTGAACACTTCTATCACAATTCTTCCAAACTTTGTGTCTGAACCACATGATTACTTCCACTTATCTCTGTCCAAATGCTATCTGTTATTATAATTATATATGAGATAATTCACCCTATTCCAAAAGTTGCAGGAGTCCCACTTGTTACCTATAAAACATAATAGTCTTTTTTTTCTGGCTAATGTCCTAAAAGCTCAGTTCATTTCTATCTGGAATGTTCCCACCTTCTTGGAAGATTTAAATAACATCTTAAATTTTCTCTGTTCATAGATTTTCTAAAAGTGACACACACTAACTCAACACCATTCTGACACATAGCAAACCTTTGTAGTCGAGTAGAACTATCCGTTTGGGTTTCCAAACTTTCCTGGCCACAGAAAACCTCATTTTCTCCCCCCCCCCCCATGGAATGATTTGAAATATTGCAAGGAATTTGAACCAGTATGTTTGAACTATTGCAGCCCAGTTAGTAACACACCATACTATCCACACTCCAAGGAGGAGTTCATAAAACATTCTCAAGTAGGCAAAATGACTCCATCTGCATACATGTACTAATTAACTCATTGCCACAGAGCCTATTCTGACTTTGAACCACCCTTTTGGACAGAATAAAATTGCCTCTAATTCCTTCAGATATAAGAAGCTCATTCTACACAGAGCAGCTGATGGAATCAAGCACAGGTAATTATGCCTTTCTCTCTCTCTCTCTCTCTCTCTCTCTCTCTCTCTCTCTCTGTGTGTGTGTGTACGCTCTCAAGGAGTTCCTCTCAAATAGATGTACTATATGGAAATGATAGAAACAAGTAAGAGAATTTGCACATTATACACACACGTAAACTCTAGTGGCATGCACATACATACATACATACACACATACACACATACCTCATGTCACATTGGGCTACATATATGTTGTTTAATTTTATTTGTGTGAACACTTTGCCCATGTGTAACTCCATTTATAAAACAGAAAACTGGACTCTCCTCACTTCATAGGTACTGTTTCCTCTTTTGTATTCTGAAATAGTAGACAAAACAGATAAGCATTGAGTGAAATCCAAAATCTTTTTGCAGTATATGTGGTGCCTCTACATAAAAGATCTATATTTTCTTATGCCAGCAATAAAATTTCTTGGAGTTCATTTTTTAGAATTTAAATAGATCATTTTATATAATTTCATAACAATTTCTGAAGGTAAGACCAATTTAAAATGAAAATTTGGTTGTATTAAAAATTTAAAAAACCTGTCATGGTGAAAGCTATTAAAGGGATACCATATTCCCATTGCTCCTCTCCTTTATATAGAAAATATCTCAGAATCTTGAATATCCAATAATATCTATAATTAATCTGAACAAGATATATGCTAGACATTGAGAGTAAATTATTGATTACTTATAGCCCCTTCTTTCAAAGACCTATCACCATTTGACAGGTGTTATGTCTAGTAAGAGAATTAACAGGTAATATTTGCTTTGACTATATATATACTTAAGTGTTTTTAAATTTTAAGTTAGGTGAAGGTTTGCAGAGTCAATCATCAGTTTGCATTCAAGAACTCATGCATATTTTGCTTCAATTCCTTCAGTACAATTTCCTCAAAATCCTCATATTCTACTTCTTCATGTCTATCTTTGTAGAAATTGCATAGAGAAGAGGCAGTAGGTTAGGCTATGTCTTCCCTCTTATATTCTGAGCTTTCTGGGCTCAGTTCTAGGATGGTTTGGGAGGAAAACCTGATTCTAGAAAATGCTTCTGTAGGACAATCTATCAAATTTTCCTGAAGCCCTTTCTATTTTATTTTCTAAAGGGATTGTACTCATTTGGCAAAGGAGAAAGTTACTTTTCAGCCAGGCTGTTTTTCCAGATTATTTAAAATTTATGTTCATTAAGATAATATTAAACCTCAGTTCTGGTGTCTTCATTACATACCATGCAAACAAAATTCTGTGACCAAGCACTCTAAGTTATGACCCCATCATATAGTCCATGGATGATGTAAATGGTTTGCAGGCTCAGTTGCTTACCACAAGGTTGGCGGTTTGAGTCCACTCACTGTGTCCAAGGAAGAAAACTCTTGCGATTTATTGCTAAAGAAAACTTCAGCTATTAAAAACTCTGGAGTACAGTTATACCCTGATACATAAAAATTCAGCAGGAGTCAAATGTCATTTGATATCAGTTAGCTGCTGAATAGAACTCTTGTGATAAGATGGATGCAATCTCTTGGTATCCTGAAACCCTCTGGTGTCTCACACTATTTTCAGAGGAAGAGACCCACTAGACAACCATAATTATTAAATTTGAGGCACTGACCTGCTATTTGGAAGGAAAGTCATGCCTTTCTATTACTACAGTAATTCCTAAAAGAGAAAAAAAAGGTTCTTATTCATGAATTTACATTAAGTGCATCATAGTGAAGGGTACATTTTCAGTGATAATCAAGTGCTCATCTATTCTAATAGGAAGGACTCCTTTTGGAAATTAGTTGTTAAAGCAGAAAGGTCCCTGGGTGATGCAAACATTTTGCACTTGACCATGGGCAAAATGCCTGGAGAACTACTTCTAGAAAGATAACAGCCTAGAACGCTCCATGAAGCCCTTCTACTCTGAAACAGAAGGACACAGAGGGCGGCTATAAGTCAGAACCAACTTGGCTGTAATGGTGTTGGCTATTGGGGGGCTAGTTTTCACATATTGAAAACTCCCCCAATCATTTTATTGGAACTTAATACAGGTATCATATCATTCCATAGTTCAACCACATTAAGCAGTATTATACAATTGCTGCCACCATCAGTTTCAAAATATTTTCTCCCTTCTTGAACTCTTTGATATCAACTCCCCTTTATTACACACTGTACCCCTGGGAACTCTTATCCTACTTGTTGCTTTTATAGTTTCATCAATCCTGGGTTTCATAGATTTTGAAAACGATCGGTTTGGAAGGATATGTCATGTGACTTCTAAAGCAAATGTATCATTTCTACATAAGGTATAGTAACAAAGTGTTCTAAAAATGCTTTATGTTTTATAGACTATTATTTTTCTGTTTGTTTTCATGTGAGGTAGCTGGGTTTCTAAAATGGAGATCATGAGTTTTGAAATGGCCCCAAGTCACCCCTCGGTGCTGCTATTGTGAATAAAAAGATACAATCCAAACCTGAGGCTTTTATTCAGTTTTATGTGGTTCAAGTGAGGGGAATGGTTCCGCTCAAAAATAAATTCTCCTGAAGGAAGATCCTTCTTAGTTTAATTGTGTTATCCCCACCTATTTCTACTTAATTGAATCCTATTCTTCTTTCTTTTTATATTTACATCTTTAATGCAATAGTTCTACTGAGACTGCTATAGATTCTGAAGGAGTCTCAGATAATGAAACTCTGGTGGGAAAATACAGGGCTTTGTCAACATCAGTGAAGCTGGTGACTCGAGAGTCGATTCACGTCTTCTGGGCTGCCTTGATCAGATGGCTCTCCTCTGCTCCAGACTGAGTGTTCTGCACCTTATGTGAGTGTTTGTTCTACACGTTTTAATGCAATCTCAGAGAAACTGCCTGGACTGACAGTTTTCTGTTGTCTTCCTGCCTAGTCTCAAAGCGATAGTTACTGTGGTGACAGCGTGTCCAGGATCTCTTCACGGAATGGTTTCCACTGACAGCCAGCTGTCTGAGCACAGGGGAAGATGCCTGAAAACAGAGTCCTAATGATCTTCAGGAAGCAGAAGTTTGCCTTGATTTCCTCAGATGTGCTTTGTCACAAAAGTCTCCATTCCCTGAGAGGGTGTATTATTTTTACCTTTCTCTTCTTATTTTGTTTCCTTAACACATACTTATAATTCATATCAAAATATGTGACTTTGGGTGATTGCTATTTGCCTAAAATTCAAGTGCTTCAAACAGCAAAAGATAGTCCTGTGGGAATTTTGCACGATGATATTAAAAGAATGTTCCAATACCGGCTAGATTCAAAAGTCCAAAGCACCGAAGATTACTCTAGACCTGGGGGTCCACTTAAAATTAGATTTCTCTATTCTTTGCTATTAATATTTCTCCTTTAAAAATTCTTTACAACACCATCTCACCGACTGAAGCTCCTCATTCATCAATATTTGGATTTGAACCCAGAATAAGGTGAGAAAAGGATTTGTGTTACACCTTGGCCTGCTAAGTGTAAGGTCAGCAGTTTGAACCCGTGAATTACTCTACAGGAGAAAAAAAAGTGCGTTTTATTCTTCCATAAAGGGTAACAGTCTCAGAAGCCCACCGTGGGCAGTTCTACCTTGTCTTAGGGTGTGTCTATGCACCAGCATAGGCTCGGTGGCAGGGACTTGGTTTAAAGTGTTAATGAAACACGGGAGATAGCCTTGTCTTTTCCAATGCCACATTTATACAATCTGACATGTTACTCACTTAATCGCAACATCCAGGAAAATGTGGATTTTATCTCACCACTCCAGTGTCACCCATAGCAGCTATGTTGTTATTGGTGCCATCGTGTCTGTTCTGACCCAAAGAGATCTGATTCACCACAGAATGAAGTACCCCGCGGCCCTGCATGCGCCTCACCGTAGTTGCCCTTCCTCAGCCCATTGTTGCAGGGATGGTGTCGGGCCTTCTCCTTGAGGAACTTTCTCTTCATTGCTGTCCCTGCGTTTCACCAAGCAGGGTGTTCTTCTCCAGGGAAGGGTCTCTCCCGACAATCGGTTAAAAGAATGTCCGACAAAAGTTGCTCTGTCCTCGTCTC